>CM021107.1:297127331-297302865 GCA_007115665.2 Sequoiadendron giganteum
GTTGAACATCATCATCATGCATGTTTATTATATCCACATGATATTCTAGAGAGTAAGTGGTAAGTCATTAGTATGGACTTTGTGCAAGGATTACCTATGTCAAGGAATAAGCACAATGCCATTCTAGTGGTTGTGGACAAGCTTACTAAGGTAGCACATTTCATACCTAGGAATCTAACTGATGGAGCTCCTTTCATAGCTCAAAAATTCATTCAGGAGGTGTTTAGATTGCATGGAATTCATAAGAAGATTATCTTGAATAGGGATGCACGTGTGACCTCAAGGTTTTGGAAAACCTTAGTTTCTGCACTTGAGACTCAACTAAATATAAGTTCAACATATCAACTGGAAATAGATGGAAAAATAGAAAGGGTAAACCAAGTACTCGAATAAATACCTACTAGTAATGCATTGCATGAATCAACAATACAAGTGGGAAGATTACTTGCCTTTAGTGGAATTTTCTTATAATAATTCCTATCATTATGTAATTAAGATGGCTCCTTTCGGAGCATTATATGGCTGAAAGTGTCGAACCCCTATAAGTTGGGTTAAACTTGAGGATAGGGCGAGTCTTGGGCTAGAGATGTTGGCTGAAATGGAGAAACAGGTTAGAATTATTAAGCAAAGGCTAGATGAAGCCAATGATAGATAGAAAAGCTATGCAGATGCAAAGTGAGTACCCAAGAATTTTGTAGTGGGTGATAGGTGTTATTAAGGGTTAAACCTCATAAGAGTTCCATCAAGTTTGGAAAGTCATCCAAACTAGCTTTGTGCTATGTAGGTACTTTTGAGATTCTTGAGGAAGTGAATCTTGTAGCTTACCTAATTATGTTGCCACAAGCTCTTGCTCGAATGCATAATGTATTTCATGTTTCTTACCTAAAGAAGTATATACCAGGAGATAATCATGTAGTTGATTGGAATGCTTTATAGGTACAAGATCTTAGAGTGGTAACAATCAAACCTATCAAGGTTCTTAGAATGTGTAAGCTTCACTTGCGAAATAGGGAAGTTCTATAGTGCAATGTCCAGTGGGACTAGTATGCAAAAGATTATGCCACTAGGGAAGACTATGCTGAAATAGAGAAAAAGTTTCCACATGTCTTACATGCTTTTGAAAGTGCATGATTTTTTTTTTTGCTTTGTTTAGTTTATGTTTGGTACATAAAATCATCGGGGATGATGATTCACAAGGGGGGGAGTATGCTACACCCCGTTGTGCATTTACCTATTTACTATTACTATGTTAGGGTAAATTATTGCATATGTGAATGTATTTGGAATTTTTATTGGAAGATATATATATAGTTGCACTTTGTTTATCTAAATCATTGGAAAATTATGAATGAATGTTTATTTCATTTGATGTTATATAATGGAATGGATATCTAGAATGAATGGTTATTGAGTTTAATATTCTAACTATGAAATGTATAAATGCTTATTTTGATTAATGATTGAATACTATGAAAATGTGTTAAGTTGGATGCAAATTCAAATTCAATCCTTTGAAAGTGAGGGGAAGTATCACTCAAGAGAAAAACTTGGTCAGGTAACCTGTAATGAAATCTAACTGAGCTTACACACACACTCACTTATAGAATGGTTGAGTCAAGTCATAGTTTTGGGAATTGGTAAGTGTGACTAATGGTATAGTATAGGTTAACTACACTTGATCCATATGATTTCGAAGCATATTTAAGCCACTAAGCATCAATCCCAATAAGATCATTCAATACAAACAAAGCGAAGAAGCCATTAAAACTATCATTATAAAACATGAAATATTGATAAACATCTACTCTAAGACATTGAAACTTATGCTATTGGGGGAGTGGTGTCGCATTGATGTGGAATGATGGCCCTTTCCCAATCCCTTTGATAATATGAGCCTTTCCTATCAATTTTATTGATTAAAATCAATGGAAACTGATGAAAAATATGAATGAATACCATAAATGTGTCCCACCGTGGTATCATGAGTATGGTTTACATTATTTGAGGTTGATGCCTTTCCTGAATCTTTTGTTTTGTTATGATTAGGCACATGGTTTGTGTAAATTTTCAGATTTTTATTCCCATATTTTTGATCAACATCAATGTCTCCTTGCTCAATAAGATCTTCTATTAGATGTTTGATTCTTTTTTTCTTTTTGTGTGTTATGACCATTGTATTGGTGAAATTCACAAAAATGATCTTCTTTATAGCTATGAGGTTTGACTTGTGGTGCTTGATAGTTGGAGAAATTTGGGAGAGTGATAAGGTTAGACTGTATCAATCTCTTCAACACATCCTCCATAGGTTCCCCTAAGGGAGTGAATTGTCATTGAGGAGCACTGTTTGTTCTTTGTTGTCCATGTTGAGTGTTTACAGCATTGTTGTTTGATTGTTTGACGGTGGCGTGTATGGTTGTTGTTTGTTTATGGTTTGGGTGTTTTCTTGCATAGGAGTAGTTAAGACCACCTTAGCATCAACAACACCATCACTAGTAACATTCTTATTCTTGGCTCAAAAGCGGGGCTTGTCATTAAAAATAGTGGATGAGCGGTTGTGTTTATATACCCGTGTGTTTCCCTGTGAGATTAAGGCTCTCTTGATGTTGAGGGCCCTAGGTACAAGCTCATCATACGTGGTGATACATTGCATCTTTTAGTGGAAGGATATATTTGGATCAACATTTTCTATGCTAATCCCCACTTGTTGTTCGACGAGAATGGTTCACTTGCTCTTACTAGCTCTTTGCCTCCATCTTTGCAAGAAATTAGCGAAGGATTCTCCTTTGTTTTGCTTGAGTTTGTACAACTATTCTAAGCTTACATCCATGTCAAGGTTGAAGGAGAAGTGATATATAAATTTATCAGTGATTTCTTGGAAAGTATTGATACCTGGAGGCAACTAAGAAAATCGATCGATGGCTGGGCCCGTCAAGCTTTGGGGAAAGAGGCTTGTCAAATAAAAATCATTATAAGAAACCTCCATACATATGACATTAAATTATTTGATGTGATCGATAGGGTTCCCTCTCCCTTTGTATTTATCAAATTTAGGGACCT
Organism: Sequoiadendron giganteum; assembly: GCA_007115665.2. Classification (NCBI taxonomy): domain Eukaryota; kingdom Viridiplantae; phylum Streptophyta; class Pinopsida; order Cupressales; family Cupressaceae; genus Sequoiadendron; species Sequoiadendron giganteum. Next base: position 297,130,389 of record CM021107.1, read on the forward strand.
CAAAACTAGGAGGAAAAGGTAAAATTGCAATGTTTTGATGAAATGGGTAGGGACATAGGTTTTGTTATGTATGGGGCTTCCTTCTTTTTCCCATTTTCATGTCCTACATTTGTTGCGTTAGTGACTTGAGTTGCGATGCTACATCATCTTGTAGGTTTGGTGGAGGAACATATCCTGGATATGGTGGGATGGTGGATGAAGTATACACGGGATTTTGATATGATGGGATGTTGTATGGTGTGTATGGTGGCATACGATATTGTGAAGGTGATAGTAGTGGAGGTGTATATGTTTCTATTGCATTTAGGTTGGTGATGTTTTGTTGGGGGCTATAGTATAAACATTGTTGTTGTATTTTTTGCATAAGCATTTGTTGGGCATATTGCTAAGCTAGTAATTCTTGCTATTGGGCTACAAGGGCTACTTGTTGCGCTTGTTGTTGTTATGCTCCTAAGGTTGCTTGTTGTTGTTTTTGGGCTTATAGGGATGCTTGTTGTTATTGTTGAGCTGCTAGGGCTGCTTGCTGTTGTTGTTGTGCTACTAAGGCTGCTTGTTGTTCTTGTTCTTGTTGGGCTGCTAGGGCTACTTATTGTGCTTGTTGTTGTTGTGCTACTAGGATTTCTTGTTTTTGTTGCTGTTGTTGGGCTACTAAGGTTGCTTGTTTTTGTTGTTGGATGACTTGCTGATAATCCTGTTGTGCTTGTTGTAAAGCTAGGTCATGTGCTTGCACTGTAGGATCATTTAGCTATTGGGACATTTGTGATGGGTTTTGGGTGTTGATGATTTGAGTGGGTTGTGGGTTGTTGATAAGTGGTTCAAGGCTACCTTGGTTTAAAATTTCTTATAGGATGGTGGATTGGGATGGAGGAATGTAAGTTTGAGGTCCCATTTGATTTTGCATCAAGTGGGGGACCAATGGAAACAATGATGATTGCGCCATTTGATATTGCAATGGTAATGAAATATTAAGATCTTGAAATTGATTGAAAGGGTCCCCTTGAGTGATGGGTAGAGGATTCCCTTGTGGTATTTGAGGTGGGATCAAGATATTAACTTGGTTGATGGGGTTTGTGACCAAGGTGTTGCTTTGATTTGGGTTGGTGATGGATGGGGTTGATGTGGATGGTGGATTCACTTGAGTAGCTTGGGTAACCACTTGTTTCGATGTGTTGATGGGGTTGTTGGAACCAATTGTTAAGGGTTTCCCTTGCGTGAGGGTGTTAACTTGCCCTTTTTGTCCTATTTGAGGCACTTGGTTCACATTACCTTACATAATGTTAGGCACACTTCGGGTATTTGTGGTGATGGATGAAGATGGTTGCGCTTGAAATGTCAAGGTCATTGTAGCGTCATGGAATGTAATTTTTTTGCCAAATGTTGGTGTCCAACTTGTGTTTTAGGGAGGTTTGTGTTTAATGGAATGTTCGTGTTGTGAATACCCAAAGTTGTGTTTGTTCCTAGACATGAAGTGAGTCCAAGGTTGGTTCCTAGTCTAGTTGCAAGACCAGATGTTAAGGATTGACTTGGCACAAGGGATGGAGTTAATTGATTTGTAGATTGGGTTAATCCTTGTGTCAAGTTTTGTGCGAGAAAATTTGGAGCCACACTTTCTAAGGGTTGATGAGTTTATTTTTACTCAAGGAGTTCTTCCTTAGTAAGCTCAAGTGAATTCTTGGTGACGTCTTCTACCTCATATGGTCCCACTGGATATTGGGGTTGCTATGAGGGGGTAGAATGACTCTGTGGATTGAATTCTTGAGGATTGATATCACTTGTGATGGATGTAACTTTGGTTTTCTCCATGATTCTCTTATGTTGTGATCTCGTTATTACCATAAATTGTGGGTCACTTATGGGAGAGTTATGTTGAGATTTGTAATGTTTAAACTCTCTAGTTGACTCAAATTTAGGTAAAAGGGATGTTCTAAGTCATTTTGGAGAAATTATGTGAAGTGGATGATGAAATGGGTGAATGATATGGGAAGTGAGCTTTTGAAAACTTTTGAGACAACACTTTGAGACCAAGGGGTTTGATTGGTTTGATAAAGATGATAATGAACTTGTAAATCTTTAAGGTAGACTCGTGACCTTCTAGATAAACTAGTCCACAAAGGTAATAACTAACCCAACTAAATGCATGGAAAATGATTCATTTCACACACAAAGTAGCTAAGTTAGGGGATTGGTTGATTGATGTCTAAGTCCAAAGTGTTGGTGTGTTCAAAAGTTTAAAAAGTATGGTGAAGTGAAAGGTGAAATTCAATGAAGGGTGGATGAAATGTTTGACCCAATGATGTTAACCTAAAATGAACCTTTGTGTTGCAAGACCACGGTAGTGAGAGAAATGCTTTACCCTACGATTAATTTCAACCCAAATGATCAATGTTGACTTAGATGATATGGAAAATTTGGCCATATAAATTTGGGTCACCTAGAAAAGGATGAGAATACAAATTTCTTATAAATTTGTCTCGATTAAGGTAAAGTTTTAAGGCTTGTTTTCTGTTAAACTTTGAACTATGATGTCTATGTTTGAAATGGGGGAATATGGAACTTCATTTAGGGACTTTTATTTTGTGGGAGAGCATAAAAATAAGCATAAGATCCTAAAAAGAGGATATCTATTGCCACACAAGAGGTGGTAATGTGGGCCTTCCAACCACAATATCAGATTTTTCCTCTTATTTTTCTAAGATGTTTGCTACGTTTCTCCATTGGTTTGGTGTTTCTTTTGTCTCAAATGTGAATCTCCTCAAACTACTGATTATGTTGGTTTGTTCTCCTTCAATTAGGTCAAATTTTGGTTGTATGATAGATGGTGTAAGGTTTGGTTGTTGAACTGGAGCAATTAGACACCAAATGGTCATGTGTGGGGTTCAATTGGTGAGTTTATCTTGCTTTATGAGTTTATTTTGACCAAAAACACTTGTCTTGATTAAGTTTCAAACTAAATGTCTATGTAAAAAACATCATTCATTTCACAAGGTCCATTATGTGAAAATGATGAAGTTGGAGCTATAGTTGCCTATGTTAACTTTGGGAAGTATGGATTGAGATATAAATCAAGATATTTAGAAGTCTCTAAGGATAAAAATCCTTAGGAAAAGCATCAATATCAATGCTTTTTAATGGTATCCATCCTTAGACCAAAGGGTTTGAAATTTAGAGTAAAGATCATTGATGTTTGTTTGCAATGTTTTGGAACCAAGCAAGTATCAAACTGACTCAAGCATTTACAATCCTAGTTCGAGCAGGTACACATTTCTTAGTACGCTTACCACCATCCCCTAAGAGATGATTAATGCCAAGGAAATGTAATGTCTTGACACACCAAGAAAAAGAGTCCCTTCCCTATTTGCTTTATTGCCTCAACCAAAAATCGAAAATGGTAAGTCACTTCTTGGAATGGTGCTATTCCAATACACCACCTTAAAATACGTTTCAGAATTGGACTTGGTTAGCCACTACAAACAAGGTTTTTAATGGCCATATTTGGGATAAAATAGTGCATATACATATGATGATTCACTCAATCCCAACCCTTAGAAACATCTAAGGGTTTTGATGAATCGCATGGATACTAAGGGATATATTCATTGGTATAAGATATCCACACCAGTTGGTAATGACTTTAGTCACACCAAGTATTTATATAGCAGACCGAAATGAAAGCACCTCTTGGGTTGTTCCCTCTCACAAGTTGGGAGGCATTCCCTCTAAAGGTAACACAAATTTTGAAGCTTAAAATGATTTTTGTCACCCAAGATTGCCAAGAGACGCAAGGGGAGAGGATAAGCACTTCCAAGAAGAAGTATACTTATGTATTTTTCTTCACCCAAGATCACACGAAGCACAAGGGGAGAGGATACACACAACAAGCACACATAAGAAAATCAGACGCACGTTCATTTTAACCTCGACAAGCATAATGAGTTTGTTTTAAGCACCAAATGAAGTTTTTAGATTTTTTTGTTCAATTTTAAACCAATATTGCAAAATAAGGATGTGAGGGTTCAATTTTAACCAAGTTCGAACATTAATTTTAAACCCAAAATGAGATTTAGTTGGTCCTAAAATGTGAAGTAGAGCATCATAAATGGGTTACAATTGCCCCATAAGTGTAAAAAAACTTGTTACAATATATAATCAAATGAGGATATGCTCCTTCACTTCAAATTTTATTGCCCAAACCTGTAAAACCAGTTAGCCTCAAAAACAAAAACTAGAAGTTAGTGACATGTTAGCAATCAGATGAAATCAAAAAATTAAAACATGTCAAAATTCAAGTTTTGTTTCGTTTACCAGTAAATAGCAACGCTAAAATTAATTGCATCGCTGAATTTCCATCAGATGTGTTGCTATATCGCAAGTGCGTTGTTGTATTGAAAAATAAGATGCGTCGCTCTGTAGTAAAGAATGACATCAACAATTTCACCAAATCAAATGTGTCGCTATACTAAAATTCATGTTGCATTTAAAAATAAATTTAGCGTTGCTATTTTAATATGCGGTGATGAAATTTAATAAGGTGCCACTAAATTAATTATGCGTCGTTGAATTTGAATCGAAGTGCGTCATTGTATAGCAACACATCTTAGATGTGTCAATGAATCTTCAATAGCATCACTGAATCTACAAACATAAGGAAAACAAAAAGCTAAAGATAAATTTTCTAGATTGATTAGTTCAAGCCCTCCTTCTAGCACCAAAATAAGACTAATGGCATAGTATAGGTTAACTGCACTTGATCTATGCAGATTCAAAACATATTTAAGCCACTAAGGATTAATCCCAATTAAGATCATTCAATGTATACAAAGCAAATATGCCATTAAAACTATCATTCTAAAACATGAAAGCTTGATAAACATCTACTCTAAGCCATTGAAACTTATCCTATTAGGGGAGTGGTGTTGCATTGATGTGGAATGGTGACCCTTTCCCAATCCCTTGGATAATATGAGCCTTTCCAACCGATTTTATTGATTAAAGTTGATGGAAACTAATTCAAAAGATGAGTGAAAGCACGATTAAAGCTAGATTAACATGATAAAAGCTAAGATGATTGATGTGAGTGTATACAAAGCTATTCTAAGTGTATGCAAGATTTAAATATGAAAACCCTAGTTTCAAAATATACTAAATGGATGCAACTAAGTTACCATGGAAGCCATTATTCAATGCTTTAAGCTACTATGATCAAGAATTAAACTAAAATTGCTAAAGATATGCTAAATATGGATGCAAATGAGAGTGATTTTAACAGCATAATTTTACTGTTAAAAGATGGATCCCTATTCAATAGATGCAAGCTTTATTTATAGAATAGGAAAAAAGAAACCGATGGTCAAGATTGAAAGAATCAATGAATGGTTAGAATGGAAGGAAAATGGAGGCATGGATCATGGATTCTCATCAAGGGTTGAGAATGAAAGTTGATATTTAATCAAGGGCTCACAATCATCCAAAGAAGCACACTTTCAAAACTTGCACAAGAAGTTTCTTGAAAGTTTGTTATAAGGAAGAATATTCCTTTTTTCAAATGAGTGAAGAGGGACAAAATATTCCCTTTTTGGAGGAATGTGCAAAGGAGGAATATTCCCTTGCAAGTGGGAGAATTATAATTAATTAGTAATTTGATAGTTAGAAAAAAGTTTCAGTTATGCAAATTAGAGGAATTTAGGATATTCATTAAATAATTAACTTATTTAATGAAAAAGGGTCAAAATGACATTTAATTAAATGAGAGGACTTAGGGTGTTAAAATTGAATATTTTGATTTATCCAATTTAACAGGACAAAAGGTTAGCATGAAAGGGCCGGGGGGGGGGGGATTAACCTAATTAGATTAATTAGATTAATAGATGAAAATGATGCATTTAATTAATTAGCTAGGCTAATTTAATCAAACAAGCGAAAAGACGATGAATTTTAGGATGACATGGTGTTAGTATATCAGATTCGAGTGTGTGATACCATTCATGACATTTTAAAGTGTCTATAGTAAGTTATCCTTTAGCATGTCGAGTTTGCATTAGGAAGGATCTTGATTTATGTTAGGAGCATTCTTGAATTGTGTTTAGTGCATGGTGCATGTGAGTTCTTCTTCGTATTGCTTAACTTGATTGATAATATATATACATAAAAAATATATATATGTATACATGTACATGTCGACGATAACTCATATATGTGAGATAATATGTACATGAGAATACATAGGTAGACATACCTATGCACGCTCATGGATGGATTTCTCATGGGCGTGGTGATATCAAAAGGATAATAAGGCATGTATATATACATCACATGTATATATAACTATAGAAAAGATAGAAATTTTTTATGTGATTGATTGTATGATTGAATGTATATATATGAGATATATGCATATATACATATATATACACATGTTGATATACGCGTATGTGTTGAAAAATGGGAATGTACATACGAGTATGTCGATATATGTATACGTACATATACATGAATATAGATATGTATGTACAAATGATATTGTATATGAAATATTAACTTGATCTCTTTTAATCAAATATCAAATGGATTATGTTTACAAACTTATTATAAAGGAATATATATATATACTCATATATATACACATGTATATAAGTAGCATCTAATGCTATTAACAAAGACTATATACATATGCACATATTATATATATATATATATATTGCTGATTTATTAAATATATGGCATGGTCGATATAATGTGAATATAGCACTTCATATAATGAGTGCAATGCTAAGTATTAAATTGCATATATCATCATTGGTAAAAGTGATGGAAATACATAAGATCTTACTTGATGCACATAGTTCATGCTTAATGAATAAAGCGTATTGATTAAGTATTGCACACTATGTAAATGATGTACTGAGTATAATAAAGAAAGACTATTATGTGGGAGGTTGACTCATTGAAATGTGTCAAATTTTTTGGCCCAGACCAAGTCAACTATGTGAAACACAACCAAATAAATTTTGACTTATTCCTCTATTTAAATAGCAAGCTTGTAAATAGGGAATATGATGAATAGTTGGCGCCATATTATGAATTTTTTGTTTCTTTTATAAGTCTTTTGAGATTGTAAGTTGGTTTCCAGAATGATTATGTGCATTATGAACCAGTCAAACTTGTTGCTGGCAAGCAAAGAATCAACTTCTTGTCCTGTTTGGGTGAGTATTGAGATATAAATTCACCACCTTTTTATTATCAAGCTTATTCGATGGATTTAGGTTGAGAAGTTTCATTTCATAAGCCTTCTTTGCAGCATGTAGATGCTATTTTTGGGTATAAATAGAGGCACCCTCACCTCATTTGGATAGACTTCTTCTATGCATTATTACATTGCTCCATTTTGCAACATTTTTATTGAGAGATTCTTATTTTCATGAGAGTTATTTGTGAGGAAATTTTAGTGAGAGGAATTGAGAGGGTTTTGTTGTTAAGATGATTTTAAGAGGGGGGAAAGCTTGAGATCCAACAAGTCAATTGGATTAAAGTGATTAACAGGCATGCGATTCTATTCTCTTAATGTTTATCTATTTTTTTGAAAGATTGAATTTCTTGTGTGTTTTATTTGAAATTACATTTGATTACTTGAAATAGAGTAATGTTCTATTTTGGAAAGGAATAAGAGTCTTATTGATATGATTTCCTTATGAGTGTTCTACTTACTCCATATTAAGGAGTGATTATTTATCATCTATAGTATTATATACTAGGATTGATGAATCGGGAATATCTTGTTAAGTTATTTTATGCATAGTAATTTGGTAGATTTAGAAAGCTCATATGCTATACCTTGGATTAGAATGTCCATTGAAGGGGGTAACTTATGCTTATGATTTGTTGGTAAAGATACCATTGTGTTATGGGAAGAGGGAAATAGGTTATTTATGAGGTTAATGATTACCTATTGAAGGAAATTACCTATGCTTAGATTATAATGGCCTAAAGTCAAATTGAGCTATAGTAGTGTATGTGAATAGGATGAATATCACTCGAGATACTGAGTGAGAATACTTTGGCCAAAGTAGTTTTATTTCCTTTGGCTCCACTGTCACTTCACCGTGTTCCTTTTATGCATGCTAGTTCAGGATTGTAGTGTCTATAAGTTCTAGTTATGTAGGACACAACACTAAGCTTAGAGTGGTTGTCGTTACGAGGTTACTCAACCAATCTCTTCATCAAAGGGTAGGGCCATCTTACTGTAGACACTAAAAATTGGTCTAGGCCTGCGACACCATTTTCGACACACTTTCTAGTGTTCAAAATCATGATTAAATAATGTTAATTATTTAATTATTTTCTAAAGTCACCTATCTTCTATTAATTAAATAACTTTAATTATTTGATTAATTCATTATCACCTTTATTTCAATCCCGATTAATTAAATACATGTTATTTATTTAATTACGTCACTAATTAATTAATCCCCTTTCTAAATTAAATAAATTATTATTTAATTTATCCTTTATCACATTCCTGGCTATAATTAAATATTGATTTCAAATTATTTAATTATTCTTTAACCTTTTCGACAATTAATTAATTAAATATTTATTTATTTAATTCAATCCTCAAATTTTGAATGTTGAATTAAATGATCATTTAATTCATAAAAATAATTATTCCTCGAATATTCCTCTGAAATTAGATAATCCTTCAGTTATCTAATTATTCATTAGTCAATTATCTCTTGAGTTATTCCTGACAAACAAACCTTCTGCCTTAATCAATCAATCTTATTTTTCTGCGTGCAAACTATTATTAATTAAATAACTTTAATTAATTAATTAATTCATTTGTGCATTCGAACACAACGTTTCTTCTTTATCTTTCACATGCAAACTTTATTCTTCTAAAATTTGAATAGTCTCAAGACTAGATTAAATTATTATTTAATTTAATCTCTATCATGCAGACTTTCTCACTTGTTTTATTATTGAACATAACTCTATCACATTGCATGTCTTTAATCTCAACCATTGAATTGTCTTTAGAATCTAAGCTGATCATTCAAAAACCAATTTTCTATAAATTGACCTAACATTGTCATTATTCCTCCTCCCAAAATCGATATACTTTTAGGAAGCTTTATTCAATCTTCGATATTTTTCTAAGTCAATAGTTAATACACCATAATTGCATACTTAAGAAATTTCTGAGGGCAATTGTTATAATATGAAAAAATGGAGAAGTGCAATCGAGGTAATTCAAGGATTTATATAGATTTTCGGTGAGATCGTTCTTTCTTGTATTTATGCTTTTTAGTTTCCTTGTTCTTTGTTGTTTAACATAGGATTAGATTAGTATTATTTTTTTATTAGAACAATATTGTTTGTAGTTTTATTCCAACATTACATTTTGGTGAACCTGACGTGAAGACACTGTCTTCAAATCCGTAGAAGTCTTTTTTTTTTCAAGTACAAGTATGGAGTGATGCATGTGTAGTACAAATCACCACAACTAATTTTTTGAGACACATGATATTGTGTGATGCATCTGCTATTCTATGACACATCTTCTTTGTTTTGTGATGCATCTTCTTTGTTTTGTGATGCATCTGACTGGTAAACCTTTTTCGAAGTTCGTATTTCCATTTTAATTTTTATCTTTTTTTTTTTAACTAATTTCGTGTTTCATTTTATTTTAGGGGAGTTAATATAGTGTTTGCAGTTCAGTTCATAGAAGACAAACATTCCAAAAAAAATTATGTAGGATGATTGATGAAGACAAAGAAATGAAAAAACTACTAATCCATGTTTTGCAGAACCTTTGGCGATGATAGAAACTTAAACTACTGACAATTTGTTTGCAGGACCATATTCAAAGAAGAGATTTTTTAAAAGAAAAAGAACAAATTGTTTGAGTAGATAAAGAATTGTCATTTGGGATTGAAAATGAACCAGTGTCTTCTATGCTTGTTTATGTTAGATTAGAACCTGATTCGGTAATAGAAGTATCCTCTCCCCTTGCGCATTCATGTGATCCTAGGTGTAAGAGAAATTGCTACTGACTCTATAATTTGGGCCTTCTTTGGTGGTTAAGAGTAACCAAGGTGACTCAAACCAGTGATGAGATTTTTCACCAAGCTAATCCCAACCGGTATAGAAATTTTAATGTTGAGAAAAATCTGCATTACAGGAGCTCTTGCGGACTAGCTATTGATTCCCCTAGTACCCTAGTGGTGCGTCAAAACCTGTCGAGCATAACCTTTGTAGATTGGGATGATATAGCCTCTCGCATGGCCTCCTAAATGGGTGCCCATACTAATTCACCAACTTGTTTAGTTTAAACCAAAAACCTTCTATTTGTTGGTGCAAGAGGTTAGACCTCTAAAGCCATCTCACAATCTTATGGTTCAATAGTAGAGATGAAAAATTTTCCATGAGAGAGTCATGGGAACTAAAGCTTGGCTGACCCGAGAAGTGCGTTTCGTGTAAGGGGGAGCTAGTGTGGTCAAGCTTCTAGTCATCCTCTTTGAATAAGTGTAGGTGGGGAAACCCAAGTGAGAATTCAACAAGTATTGTCATAGCCAGCCTTAGGATTGTACATGTTTTTTGAAAATATACATGTTCATTATTGTCAAACCAAAACACTTTGCTTTCAATAGATTTGCATTTTCCAAAATTTGATCATGAAACATAGTCGGTTGAAAAACCTAGTTCATCAAAAAATCACATCTATCAAATTGAGTCACATCTGTTAAGTAGAAAACCACAAATGTTAACCTGAGTCGCATCTGCTAACCAGAAAATCGCAACTGTCAAAATAGAGTTCACTATCATTAACAAAATTTTCTGAGTCACATGTGTGATAGAGATTCACATCTATTAGAAACTTATCCACATATGTCACAGTGAGTCGCATTTTCCTGTCAATAGACCAAGACCAGATTTAACCAGAAAAACCACATTTGACCTATCAAAATGCATCTGTTAAATTCTATGATGCATCTATAAAACTGAACCACATTTTCCTATCAACAAAAAATCTAGAGTTCAGTGTCGCAGCCCGAAACCAAACTGTCATCTCAATCTCTATTTCTCATAGTCAACCTTGGATAGAAATCAAAAATTTGCTCAAAACTTTACATTTTTTTAGGTGTCATTTATCTTTAGTGATAGAACTCTTAGTTACGAAATTTAGTTCATATTACGAATTTGCATATCTTGAAATAGGCCAACTTTCCGCATTTTGGACAAACCCATGCTTCGATAGTTATTATCATTGAATCAACTTGTCAAACAATAGCTTTTGTCCTACTTGTGAATCCTTCCATCTCATCAATCTAGTTCTAAAGTTCACCTTATCATTTGGTCCTAGTCCTATATCGGGTTCCTTGACAAAGTTAAATCGTAGCCTTGGTTAAGCTATAGGTGGTAGGTAACCTCCTCTTAGAATCATTTAGAGTCAATTGCTTTAGATTTTTCATATTGTCATCCTAGCTTATCATCATTTTAGACATGTCCTTTATTTTCCAAGAAAATACCAAAAAAACTAGCAGCATTCATTTTTTATATCAGAAAATCCCAAAAACATAGACTAGATCATATCATTTTAGACATAGTTTTGCATTCCCCCATATTGAGCAAAAATTTTTCATGGTTTAACAGGGTCTAAAAGGAAACATAGAGAAATGGATGACCCACATGATTTCATCAATCCCTTCTCAAACATACCATTAGGATCAATGATACCTCACAAAGCCTTAAATTAAAAAATTTGTCACTAGAGATACACATGGATAGATTCAAGTAGAAGACATAGACGCCACTGCCCAAGACCCTGAATTCATGTCCTTTGTAGATGAATGTTTGGCACAAGATCCCCAAAGATATCTCACAAAATTGTTATTAGAAGGTGCAATGCTACCTCCAAGATTTGACATCCACAAACTAAAGGCTTCATCTACACAAGAAACACAAACCATGACATCGAGTGTCTCTATTCCTCAAATTACTACAACCATACCATCAAGCATACCTACTCAAACCACCTCAACTGTACATACAACACCATTTGGTATAACACATGGCCTACAATTTACTGTAGGAGCATCCTCATCAAACCCCTTTGTCACAAACACCGGAAGTAAAAGACCCAAAATTGGTGTAAACACGACACAGGCTATACTACAAATTAGCACCAATACTTTCATTCCACAAATAGGGGCAACGCAAATAGGACATATTTCTACACTGAATCAGAATATTTTGTCAGGACATATTCCCACACCAAATCAAAATCCGTCGCAGAATATTGTATTTCAGAACACTTACATCGATCCTAGCAATGCAATCAACACATATTTAACACAAGTAGATGTTCTGCAAAATCAAATGCAAGCTCTGCAACAAAAAATGGACAGTATGTCAATGTCATGCAAACGAACCATTTCAGTACAAGATTTATGTCCATGTCCTTTTGACAAAGCACTATACATGACACCCTTCCCACACAGATACATTATACCAAATTTTTCTAAGTATAATGGGAAGAGGAATCCTCTAGAACACATCAAAGAATTTTCCACAACATGCATGGACATCTCGTATGACCCCATGTACCTTATGAGACTATTCCCTTGAACCCTTTTTGGGATAGCATCGGAATGGTTCTCTAAACTTCCATACAACATAAGATCATGGCGTGAATTAGCAAAAAAAATTGTGGAACACTTTGCCTTAAACATAGACATGAAATCATGATAGCTACCTTGTGTCATACCACACAATAAGACAAAGAAAATTTCACCACTTTCTTTAAGAGATGGAGGAGTTTAGCTAGTCGTTGTCCTGTTGAGATACCAGATAAACAAAAAGTCACAATATTCCTTGAAAGTCTTCATCCAAAACTGTCAAGTGACTTATGAGTACATTGTTGTACCTCTTTTCTGGACTTAGTGCAAAAAGGTATAATACTTGAGAAAGCCCTCATTGACAAAGGGGAAATTAAGACACTAGATAGGAATCCAGTTGTTCAAAACCAAAATGCTCCCAATGATAGAAACAAATTTTGGTCCAAAAAAAAAATGTAACTAATGATGGTATTGTTGATGCCAAGACCCTACACGTAGGACCTTTCATCACACTTAGAGATTAAAGCCCATCTCATGACATGCTTAACGATGTTGATCAAACTGCCAACTTTGTCCAAAATTCACAAAAACAATGACCACAAAGGAGATTTCCTAAACGTGAGTTTACCCCCTTGGGGGAACCAATCGAGATAGTTTACAAAGAACTGATTAAACATAAACTCATACAACCTCTGGAGCCAAAATAGTATGATCCTAGATAGTTTAAACCCTCATGGTGGGATGAAAATGCCTATTGTGAGTATCATCAAACTAAAGGACATAACCTAGAACAATGCTGACAACTGAAGAACATCATACAAGATTTTGTTGAAGATGGAACCATAGAAGTCAATGAGAAAAAACATACCAAAAACAGTGATCACAAGGTCTTCACAGATCCATTACATGATCATGGGAAAGGAAAGGCCCCCAGTTTGGGAACTAAGACTAATACCTCGACTAACTATGCAAATACCAAGTATGACTATGGCAAAGGTACAATCATAAATCACATCTGAGATGCTAATGAAAATATCGATACCATTACCATAAAGAAGCATCCTGGATGTGCTATAAATACACGCATAACTAAGATAACCCTTACAGGTCCTTCATTAGAGCCACCACCATAGTCTTCCAAGCCTAAGTATAATTTACTTGACCAATTAGAGAAGACCCCAACACAAATATCCATCTTGGAACTGTTGACCTTATCACCTGATCATCAAGCCATTCTAGACAAAGCCTTACAAAGCACAACTATCCTAACCAACTTGGATGTCAATCATTTTGAAGAAATGGTAGGATATTTAACCAATTCTCATCATGCCACCTTCTCTCAATAGGATTATTCAATCGGGAAAACCAACCATAATGACCCACTACACCTTGAAGTTCTTATCCATCAAACCAAAGTCAGATGAGTCTTGGTAGATGAAGGAGCAGGGTTAAATCTTTGTAACTTGGAATTGGCTAAGGCATTATGTTTCTCAGAAGCATGCATGGAAACCACTAAGAGTATAGTCATTAAGGCATACGATGATGAGGAAAGATCATCTAAAGGATTTGTAACACTCCCTATCAAAATTGGCCCTGTGGTTATGGACACAAGTTTCCAAGTCTTGGATCTCACCCTTCCCTATAATATTTTATTGGATAGACCTTGGATACATTCTATGAAAGGAATACCTTCCACTTACCATCAATGTCTTAAATTCCAATACAATGGCACAAAGATCACAATTGATGGTGATCCAAATCCTTTCTAATATTGCACAAGCCTATGTGAAATACCATAATGACAGGTGCCAGTCAATCAAGAGGCTTCATCCTCCACCTTATCCATATATGTTGATCCATCAACTCTTACCAAGTCCATTGCATCGCAACCAACGTCATCCACTCCTAAGGTCAAGATCCAAGCTAAGGGTTGTAGAGAATATCACATGAAATCATCCTATTGTATCAGCTACCTAGATCCTCCCAAGTCATACGGTTTACCCAAAACAAATAGGAAACATTCAATTGTCACAATACATGTTCCTCCCACAATGACATTCACAAAATGGGGAGAGTTAAGTAAAGAATCTATGGACCAAGAAGATGTCACCTCCTGGTTATATAATGAAGGCAATGAAAACCCTTCACCATCTATTCAAATATCTAAAGACTAGTATGGAAAAGGCTTCATGATAATGCAAAAGAAAGGATATGATGGACATAGTGGGTTAGGGATACATTAGGATGGAAGGACTGAACCAATCATTGTATCAAAATGACCAAAAGGCCTAGGGCTAGGGTTTAAACCAATTAGGATTGGCATTCCTAGTACCTCGACACCATCACAAGAGGAAGTAGGTGCTTCTGAAGACATCGAGATATCCCATGAACCATTACACCCATTCTACTTTGACTCCCCTGAATCAAACAAATATGAATGGGATTCCCTTGCCTCCACCAGCATAATGGACCTAGATAAGTTATTTGGGGAACTAGACCAGATGCTAAATACCTCGCTAAAATCAATTGAGTCCCGTCCTCAAAAGTCCTTGTCAAAAGAAGAATGGCTTAAGATTTATTATTGGGAAAACCTTGATCCTACCTCTTGTGCACCTAACAAACCATCTTCTGAAAACCTATCCCTTACAATAGTACCACCTCAGAGTCTACCTGTCCCTAGGAAAAAGAAAAAAAAGGAGTTAGTCCAAAAATTTTCTGACCATGTCAACGAATCTATCTTTACCTTGTCAGCCTCCACATTTGATAACTCTGATGATGACATTTCCCTTTTATATCCCCAACTTCTCTATTGGGATCAATAAGGCACACCCATCTTAGAAATATTTGAGAATGACGAAGCGATAGCTGAGTTCATGGGACTATGAGAAGGCATACCTAGAGGTGATCATAAAGCTGGCTTTACCATAGACTTGGATAACATGGCATATTTTGGGGAGTTTGTTCACACTTCCAGTCACAAAAATGAAAACAAAAAGAAAAACAATGAAAACAATGAAAATGACAAGTCCCTAGGTGAAAACTGAAAGGCACATTTGGACAAAGAAATAGTAAAAATAAAGGACGCATCCAAGGGCGAAAACCTCTCTAAGGAACCCAAGGATGGAGATTTGAACATTCTCTCAGTTGCTCAGGAAAAGTCACCAATTTTAGTTGAAGAATCTTTCGAGATCAACATAAACATTGAAGAAAATCCTCAAAAATTTTATTTTTCCGCATATTTGATGGAGATAGAACAACCAGAGTTTTGATACTTCTTTACAAAAAGATAGATAAAATTTGCATGTTCATATACCAAGATGCCTGGGTTGGACCCATACCTTATATTGCATCATCTACCATTCCAACCAGGTGTTAATCCCGCCAAGCAGAAGTTAAGGAAAATGCATCCACAAATTGCTCCACTAGTCAAAGCTGAACTTAAGAAACTATTGGATGTCAGTTTCATCAGATCTATAGACTATAAAGAATGGATTTATAATCTTGTGCTAGTGACTAAACCATCTGGGGGCATCTGCATTTGTATAGACTTTAGAGATATCAGCAAGGCATTTCCTAAGGATGAATTCCCTTTTCCAAACATCGATATGATAGTAGACCTTACAATAGGATATGAGATGCTATCCCTCATGAATGGTTTCTCTGGGTATAATCAAATCAAAATCACAACTGAGGACCAACACAAGATAGATTTTACATGTCCATGGGGAACATATTGCTGGAACATCATGCCTTTTGGGCTCAAAAATGTTGGAGCTACATATCAATGTGCAATGATGACTATATTCCATGACCTTGTACATACTCTCATGGAAGACTATGTGGAAGATATAATAGCCAAATCATTGACAAGAGTTGATCACTTGCAAGTCCTAGATAAGATATTCCAAAGACTAGAAAATTACAAAGTAAGGCTACATCCCAAAAAATGTGTCTTTGGCATTTAATCAGGAAAAATTCTAGGATACATCATTTCTAGATGAGGCATTGAAGTGGATCCCACAAAGGTAAAGGCTATAATGGACATGCCTCCACCAACCAACATCAATCAGCTAAGAACACTACAAGGGAGACTACAGTCTATCAGGCGCTTCATATTACAGTTAGCAGACAAGATACATCCATTCCAACACCTAATCAAAAAGGGGGTACCATTTGTATGGATAGTCAAAATGCCAAAAATATTTTTAGAAGATCAAGGATTACCTGCTTACACCACCTGTTTTAATGCCACCTTCAGATACATGACCTCTCATACTCTACATTTCAGCAATCCAATCAACATTAGGAGCCTTACTTGCACAAAATTATGATGAAGGTCATGAAAGAGAAATGTACGATATCAATCGTACTTTGGTGGGATATGAGATAAACTACAGTCACATAGAACATGCTTGTCTTGTAGTAGTTTTTGCTACTAAAAAACTTAGGCACTACATGCTAAACTGCCAAACCATGCTAGTTGCAAAGATAGATCCATTGAAATATCTCCTAAGTAAAGCAACACTAATAGGCTGATTGGCTAAATGGGTAATGATACTTAGTGAATATAACATCTAGTATGTGGACCGAAAAACTATAAAGGGGTAAGTTATTGCTGATTAGTTGGAAGATGCACCAATTAAGGTCGACCATCCTTTAGTTGCATATTTAGTTGATGAGTTCATCTTCACCATTGACAAAAGAACCACATGGAAATTATAATTTCACGGGTCTCACAATAATCGTGGTTCAGGAGCAGGTATACTGTTTGTTACACCACAAGGCAATACTATTCCTAATTCATTCAAAATTGTGTTCCCTTGCACAAAAAACATAGTGGAATATGAAGCCCTTGTGATAGGACTAAAAATGGAAGTCCAATGGAAGATTAAGCATTTACATGTTTATGGAGATTCTTAGCTAGTAGTTCGACAAGTTAATGACGAGTATGAAACTAAAGATGATAAACTTGCCCCATACAAGTGCATGATAGAAAAATTTAAGCAATATTTTGATTCCATCACCTTTCAACAAATACCTCGCATTCAGAACAAGGTAGTAGATGCTACGGAAACCGTTGGTTCATTATTGGATATCCCTAGCAACGTGCCTAAATTTGAGTTTTTTGTCGAACAACTTTTGGTCCCTGCCTATGATGTCCTAGATTCTGCATTGGTGTGTGCAATTGTTGGTCCTACTTAACCTTGGTACAAGGACATATATGACTACCTCCATGCCCAAATCCTACCCTTGGACCTCTTGAACAACCAATGTAGGACATTTATCTATAATTCTTCCAAATATACCATCATTAGAGATACCCTTTATAGACGTGCCTTAGATAATACCTTGTTGAGATGTCTCAATGCTGAAGAAGCACAAGAAACCTTACATGCGGTACACGAGGGTATATGTGGATCCCATTATAGCGGTCCTACCTTAGCCAAGAGTATTATGAGACTAGGCTATTATTGGCCTAACATGGAAAAGGACTCATATGTCTTTGTCAAAATATGTTGACAATGCCAAGTACATGGAGACTTGATACACGCACCAACATAGGAGCTTCGACTGATAACTTCACCATGGAATTTTCCCCAATTGGGACTTGATCTCATAGGTAAGATACATCCTCCATCTTCCAATGGCCATAAGTTCATAATAATTGCAACCGAATACTTCACCAAGTGGATCGAGGCTATTCCTATGACTTACATTACCGACACACAATAAATTACATCATTTTTCAGTATGGTGTCCCTCAATCCATCATCACGGATAATGGCCGCCCATTTAAAAACCAAGAAGTTCACCACCTTTGTGAAGAATTCCATATCCAACCTCATTTTTCCACTCCATATTATCCACAAGGTAACGACCAAGCTGAGGTGTCTAATAAAAAATCATCACAATCCTTAAAAAGACTGTCAATGACCTTGGTCATGACTGGAACTTACAGCTTTATCCTACCTTATGAGCTTACTACACAAGCATTTATACTCCCACTGACGCCACTCCATATTCCCTGGTATTCGGTTATGAAGCTATCTTACCTATTGAGGTTGAAATTACTTCCCTGAGGGTATCTCTGAAAGGTCATATTGATGATGAAGAGTACTGTGTGTCAAGACTACATGAGTTAGAATTCCTAGACAAACAAAGACAAAAGACACTTGATCATCTTCAAGAATATCAAAACCATCTTCGTCACAGCTATAATAGGAAATTTTTGAATCGACACTTTGACATTGGTGACTTGGTCTTAATGGAGAACCCAAAGAACCAAGCTGAAAGAGAAAATCCAGGCAAGTCTTAACCAAACTAGTTAGGGCCTTACATTGTTACAAAAGCTTTTGGATCAGGAGTGTATCAACTCTCAACCCTTGAAGGAGAACCACTTTTATCACCAATCAACAACCTTCATCTGAAGAGGTTTTATGTTTAGCTTCTGAGAGCCTTGTCTTAATCATTAAAATACAAAAAAATAATAAAAACAAAAAAAAATGTTACCTTGATGAAAACCTGGCAAACAGGTGTCTTTGTAACACCAAAAAAATTGAAAAATCAATAAAATAGTAAAGAGAAATAATTTGTCCAATAGTGAAAACCACTTTGGTGGCACTTTGGATAAGTACCATGGTGAAAACCTGGCAAATAGGTGCCATGTGTAGTTGACTTCACTCCTTCATCTACCATCATTCCAATTAGACTTTTCCACCATCGCCCATAATAAATGGTTGTCCTTACCATAACTTGGAATGATTGAAATCAAGTCCATTCCATCTCCCCATCCCATCCTATTGGTCTTATACCTAACTTGGGGAAAATCCTTGACCTAAGTCATTTGGACCTTGCACTCGGTGATTAAACATCAAAAAATGTCCTGAAAAAATCCAAAAACATCATAAAACTCCAAAAAGACAAAAAAATCAAAACATATAAAAAGTCCCAAAAGCAGAGTTAGAGTCAGTTGTGTCAAGTGAGTTGTAGACATAGTTGAACTACGTTGCCTCGACGACTGGACATAGGCAAGGCCATCTAACGATGTGCCCCCGAAGCATTAGGTTCGTCTTTCTAGGTTTGTCACATATCACACACATAAAATCATGACTCATTCTTTGTACATGTCAAAGTCATTGGTCATGTTGAACTATGAGGTCTCTGTGTGTATAACGTAGGCAAGGCCATCAATCAATGAGCCCCTAAGGCCACACTAGGTCAATCCATTAGGGTTTATCACATTCACTATCACACACATCGCATTCATCAAGCTAAGTACATATTTTTCAATCATTTTTGTCAGTCAAAGTTAGTCAAACTACGAGGTCTCTACGTGTATAACATAGGAAAGGCCATCAATCGATGAGCCCCTGAGGCCGCACTAGGTTAGTCCTTTAGGGTACGTCATGTCAATCAACATATGTCATACATTGTCAACACACACACAATAGTCAAAACACTGGGACAATTCATGCATCAACAAGCCAAACATGTTAGCAATGTCATCAAGTCAAATCAAACAAATTGCCAAAACAATCAAACTTATGTCTTATACAAGATTTGTCCTTCTTGACAACAAAAATTATCAATCATCATAGCCTTAATGCAGCTTGTCACATCAATGACATTAGACTCAATGTCTTATATGGTACGTGTCTTACAAAAACTAGGCTTCGTCATGCCTAAAACATATAGTCAAAAAGTCGAAACCAAACTCAATGTCTTATATGGTATGTGTCATCCCTGCCATCAGGTTTTCTCAAACAATTAGCTTATCATATAAACAACAACAAATCAAATTTTGGAAAATATTTTTATTGGACTTTTGACTTTTATGACTTATTTGGTCTTATCTTTTTGGCTTTGTCTTTGAGTCAACTTACTAGCTTTCTCAAGGATGTCCCATGAAGGATTTAGAGAAGCAGGGATATTTTAGGACTATTTTTCTTTGATTGCTATATGTCGACTGTCTTTTAAAATTGGTTTTCAAGTCAGGTTACTAGCTTTCTTGAGGATGTACCATGAAGGATTTAGAGGAGAATAATGTATCCTGACTTTTTCTTTTTCTTTGATTGTTGTTTGTGGTTTGTCTTGACAAAAGGAATAGGGAAACTTTGTCCTTAATATGAGTTAAGTCACTCCTTGTCTGTGACTGTCTATTTTTAGCAAGTGGATGACTTTGTACACCTTGGTCCATTTCATATCATGGTGTTTACTATCCATTTGTGTCATGTCCCACCCAATGATGATTTAATGCAAGGCTTAGTTTGTATTTGGAAAAATATTGAAGATTCTACATTTTTCTAACAACCATTTCTAATACTAATCTTTTGATTAACCCACGCTAACATTTCTTCTATCCTGCATAATGACGGAGTCCTGTGACACACAAAAAAATTACATAATCAGCATATGCATACATTTTACAGCCATTATGTAGACATTTTCATATGTCTATATATAGTACACCATACATTTATGCTACATTTCAAAATAATACAAAAATATGTATATCAATTGCATTTAGATAATCATGACATACATGCATTTACCAATCACAAAATTGTGTAAATTATACATACATCCACAAGGAATTATAAATAATAGCATCACATTGCATTTGAGTTTCATAAGCATAGAACACATTCATCACATGTGTCAATACTATGCATCCATCATCATATAAACACATCATCATAGGAAATGGAACATCATAATGTAAACATCATAAATCACATCATGTACATACACCATGTAGGAAAAATGCATAATCATGTAGAATAATACACAATCATATAAAACGACTGCATAATCGTATAAAACAACTGCAAAATCATGTAGAAAACTACATAATCATATAAAACAACATAATCATATAGAACAAACTGCAAACCATATGAATCTTTACCAAAAATGATATATATATATATATATATATATATATCACTGAAAATAATATGTGTCATAGTATAATGTCACAATGTATCAATACAAAGGGAGCTTGCTGGCTCGATGATCAAAATACAAATGTCTATAAATATAACAATATCACTATCCTATGCTACCACTGCTCCCATGAGGAGTCTGAGGAGGTGACTGTTAATGATGCACTCTCTGCATAGTGGGAGGCCTGTCATATGGTCCTATTCTTGGTGGTCCTACCACGCCATCAATAATCTGTGTATGGTTGTGGGACCTACTCCAGGAACTGCCATTGTGTGCATTTGAGTAGCTGGGAGCTTCTCTCTCAAGCAGTACCTCTGCCTCATAAAGATCTCTATAATATCTCTCTTGATCACCAGCCCTGACTAACTATCAAGCAAAGGTTGCAGTTGGTCCAGTGCCTAAGGCCCTTAGCTCAATGAATCTAGCTTTTGTTTCTTGTTGCCTAATAATTTTTTGATCCCTATCCATGTAGGCACTGTCCCTCTCCATCTACATAGAATCTCGATCTGCAGTCACAACCATCACCCTCTACTCCAAGGCCTCTATACGGGCTTGCAACTCACCAACACTATCCCTGGGACCTTCCTCTTCCTATCATGGTCTCTCGCCCACCTCGACATCCCAATCCTCCACAATCCTACTCCCCCATCACCTTCTCCTCCTCCTCCTCATCACCATAACCTACAAAAATGCCAAGGAAATCAATCTCCATCTCCTCCCCACCAGCCTCCTCCCCTACTACCTCCTTAGCCACATGCTCACCCCCAATCTCTACCTCCCCTCCACCACCAAGATCTAGCATAGGTATATCTACTCCCTCACCATCCTCCTCACGGACGGGTGACAATACATGTCCTCTCCTGCCTCTCCTACCTCATCGACCTCATCGACCACCTCTTCCACCTTTGCCATCATCACCGCCTCCTTTACCACCCCTACCTCCACGCTGACCTCTGGGCCTTGTATCCCATCTCTCAATAGGAGCTGGCTTCTCTAGATCTGTATAAGGAATAGGCCTGTGCTCTACCCACCAAACATCATATGCTGCTATCATGTCGGGATCTACCACACCACCCCTCCATCCCCACTGCATAGACTGTAGAGCCTGAATGTCTACCTTTGCGATAGCTACTGGAATCATGGGTCCCCACAATGGAACCTCTCGACAACTGAGAAAACTCAACTCACCCTCGAGGGTCATCCTGAACCTCTCTGAACTATCTCAAAAATTGGTCATGAAGGTGTCTCTCAATGATGTGCACACTGGAAACAGTCCTGCCAATCAAATATCGAGTCTGTCTACAAAATGGAAAATGTTTTTCCTCATCTGTTCATCGACGTAATCCATATAGACCTCCAAATAAGCTGAACCAAAGTATCAAGTGCATGTCTCTAATAACCAGTATCAGCAACATGACTCTGGGTAATTTTCCCCACATGACGGAAAACATATGGTGATCAGGGATAACTTTAAGAACCCCCCCCCCTCGAAAAAGGTGTAAAATCCTGGTGAATCCTTCCTTTTTTTTGAAAAAAATGTAAGAGAGGGGGACCAACCACTGCAAGGCCCTAGGCCACGAAAGGCCAAGAGTGGAAATGTTGCCCTAACTTACCTCAGTTAAAGTAATTTTAGGATGAACAAGATGAGAATGATGAGGATTATGAAGTCCTTCGACCACATTGCAATCCCGAGAATTGGAAAGAGTATAGATGATTCAGCCTCTAGAGTCAACTCTGTGTCTCAAGTAGCTCTTTGTCTAAGGAAAAAAGAGTGGTTCTAGGACGACAACATAGTGCATTGGAATCTCACAGGTGCATTGGCGTCCGTACAGCCAAAGAACTAGAAAGATGAGATTAAAACTCTAAAGGAGAGACTAGCAACCTAGTTTAGAGGTTTCTAAAGTGATAGAACAAGATTAAGAACAGTGAAATGTAAATACTGATATGATAAAGGAAGTAGATTACTGCAAGGGTGACAAAGATGATTTCATACAACAGTCTTCTCACTAGCTTGCTCCAAGACTTCTCCACCTTCACACAAAAAAGAGGGAAAATGTTGGGGCTGTTTAGGGGCCTACCTCAGTCAGATCCCTGTTTTGGTGTTTCCACCTCCACGGTCAGCTAAGTTTGCAACGATAGGAATAAAGATAAAGAAGGAAATACAAGCTATGTAAACACAAAACACTACAAATAGTATGTACTTACTCAACCAGAGGTAATAGAAGATATTAGAGGAGCTTACCACCTCCATCCAAAGTGCTCAAGGCTTGTGGAGGAGAAGAGTGAGAGGAAATCAAGCCTCTACCGTCATGGTGTTTGTCCTGTGCTCACACTATCAAAGTGATGGAGTAGTGGATTGATGCAATGGAGTGTGAAGTGCTACTACAAAGCTTGTGGATGGATGCTCAAAGCATGGAGAGATTGTGTAAGCTTGCGAAGAAGATCAACCAACTTGAAAATGGAAGAAGAGATGAAGAATATGAAGGAGATGATGAAAAATGGCCATATTCAGGTCAGCCAGCCGAAGGGAGGCGTTACTCTTTGACTTCCAATCAAAAGTGTAACATCTCTATAGTCTCTAGCTATAAGAATCTGCCAGGGATGTAAGTGTGTCGTGCGGATGTCCATGCAATGCACAGGCATCCCCAACTAAAATGCCCCCACTGACACACAAAACAGGTGCCAAGTGTGATGTGGAAAATGGGCTTAAGTGGAATTAAGCCTCTGCATTAGGTTTTCGAAAGTGCAAGGGGGTAAAAGGAAATTTGCTTTAGGTGTGAAAATTCATGTTTATACATTTTCCACCACTTTAGCGAGCACAAGTAATGATGAGTGATTCAATAAAGTAGAGTAGTAAGGAGTAGCAAGGTAAGAAATGTATACCTGAACTAATGAGCAAGTAGAGCATGGTCTGGAAAACTTGGTAGCATAGGAGAGGGCTTCATAGCTCCACAAAACTTATGGACTTGAAGAAAGAAAGCACCTTATAGACCCATAGACCTGCAAGGAAGGTATCCTCGAAGAACTCTCACATGAAGGAAACCAAGAAAGCACCTTACAGACTCGAAAACTTCCAAGGAAGGTATCGTCCAAGAACTCTCACATGAAGGAAACCAAGAAAGTTCCTTACAGACCAACAGACTTGCAAGGAAGGTATCCTCTGAGAACTCTCACATGAAGAAAACCAAGAAAGTTCCCTAAAGACCCACAAACCTTCAAGGAAGGTATCCTCCAAGAACTCTCACATGAAGGAAACTAAGAAAGTTTCTTACAGACCCACAAACCTACAAGGAATGTATCCTCCAAGAACTCTTACATGAAGGAAACCAAGAAAGTGCCTTACAAACCTGCAGACCTGCAAGGAAGGTATCCTCCAAGAACTCTCACATGAAGGAAACCAAGAAAGGGGAGTCCATAGAGTCAGAGATGGGGACATGTTTACCCATAGATAGGACACGTCAGGAAGCAACCGCGCAGGCCAGTGAACTAACAATCACACAAACCATTTCTAAGTTGTAAGTCTTTCAAAGGGGTCCCTTGAGAACCCTTCAAAAGGAAGGAGGGTCCGCTCAAGGGATGAATTGTTTGAAGAGTGAATTCTAGTTAGGCTTCCCCTAAGCTAGACGTAAGGATGCGATGTAGGTCTAGTCAGGCTGCCCCCGAACTAGATGCGAAGAAGTGAAACTGGTCTAGTTGGGCTTACCCCAGACTAGATGCCAAGATGGGAAACTGGTCTAATCAAGCTTCCCTTGAGCTAGAAACCATAGAAATTATTGAAAGCTTTTGAAGGGATCCCTTGGGAACCCAACGTGGAGAGGAGGGGTCCACTCAAGGGACACGCCTGTTCAAAAGCTAATGTATTTTTTCTCAAATCGATTCATCATCAAGGAATCCTTTTCAAATATATTCACTTCATCAAGGAATTTGAAAGGAAGGAAATGTGCTCATGCGAGGGGAAGAATAAGACCGTTCCTACTTTGGAGGAAGGTTTCCAAGTCCTTTCTTTACGAACCCATGATGAAGGAAACACATTCCGTTAGGGTCTCAAGTCGAGAATACATTTCTAATAAAGAAGTGTGTGAAGGATCTTTAAGGAAAGATCCGTTTGGCAACAAATGTGTTTTCCAAAGATCATGTATTGTAAAATTAATTTTGTCACACATGAAAGGGATAACTCAAGCAAAAAAGAGAGAAAGATAATGAGAGAAGTAAAAGGAAAGAGATCACACAGAAAGGGCACAGGGGTATCTGGTTTCATGTGGTCAGATCTGCCTTTACTTATATTTAGTAGGTAATCGTGGCACAAGGTGAATGATCATCAATCCCCAGCCATATCAGGAAGAATGCACAAAAGACAAAGTAAAAATAAAAAATTGGGTCAACATGGAAGGAGGCTTGAATGCTCTCGATGCTTTGCATCATCACCAATTCACCGAAAGTAAATCACAAACATGGAAGAATAGAGATACATATAGAGGAAGGTTTACAACATAAACACCACACCTATTTCCAAGCACCAATAGGGGTGACAAGGGTCATCTAGGAACATACAACATGATTACGGAGAAACACACACACATCTAATCTAAAGGTCAAGAAGAGGGTCCCCCCCTAACACTGGTTGACCAAGAGGTCATCAAATTCCCACTCTAGATCATTGTAGGGGGAAGGATGATGAGCCTGAAATGGTGTGATGTTAAGGGGAGAAGCTTCCACACCTCCTGTAGCAAGGGCCAAGGCAGAGGGACCTATGAGGTCTTCGTCACTCAAATCTTGTGGGTCTAAGGTCAGTGACTTTGCAAAGATCGCTGACAAGGTCAGAACTTCATCCACCGAGCTAAACATACACTTGATGGAAGTACCATGTTTCACCTCGGTGGATGGAGGAGTTTGCACCTGAGGTTCATCACTGGGCTCATTGATAGATTTAGGAGTGGTGATAAACTCAGGGAGAGAGGAGCTGGTTTCATCACTAGGACAAAACAAGTCAGTGGGGTGCCACCTTTCAGAAGAGGTGGGATCTTCTTACATCCTCCATTGTTGGAGGGGACATGCTCTACCTTATTATTCATCGGAGGAGGTTAACTCCCCATAGACAAAACAAGGAGGGTTGAGGGAGAAGAGAAAAGGACTGCAATAGATACAACCGAAATATTAAACATATCCATGGGTTTCGGGAAAGGTGAGACATCCAGAATGGAATTCAATAGAGGTAGCTCTATAGAAGCAGTGATAAACACCTGCACCTTTCTGGGCGCATGTGCACTCACAATGAGAGCCAAAAGAGATTCATAACTAGTTAGATTAGAGGCAGGAGAGGGGAAAGAGGAGGACACAATAGGAGGTGTCATCTTCTCCTCCTTATTTTGTGAGGAGGCTTTCTCATCTAGGAGAGTCTTTCACGAAGGCTTGCGTTCACATGCAAGGCAGTTCCTATGACTCTTCAAACTAGAAGCTAGAGTTTGTGAAGGAACAGAGGGATTATGCTCAACCATGGGAGTGTCCTCCATGACTATTTCCAATGGAAGGACAAACTCTTGAATGGGGGCAGAGGGAACGGGTTTGGAAACAGCAGGAGGAATCGACTCTACCACCTTAGAGGTGGATCCTTTTATGTTCGAGGGACTAGGAAGAGGTCGAGGAGAAAATTATCTTAGTGAGCCTTTCTTTCCAGCATACAAATAATACCAGGGTCCTGGGGACCCATTAGGGAGATCCGTTATCCTGATCTTGGGCCTTCACCAAGGAGGCATCATCGGACTCAGCAGTTAGAACCCAGGCTTGTTCATCCAATACTCTTCCCAAGAGAGAGAAGTAGGCGAGTTAGCTCGAGAGGGAGCGAGCTTCTCCTTTCCCTTCAGGAGGAGGAGGCAGTAGGCTGCTCAACCATAGGAAGGGTCAACTTTGGCTATCCCTTGCCTCCTGTCTTGTACTTCACATAGTTCTTTTAAAGTAGGTTCGTTCTTTGTGGGAGCTGACTGACAGGAGAGGGCCAAAAGTGATCCAATGAATATCCCTCATGAGATACCATAGGTTGATATCTAGTGTCATGCACCATGTGCATGACACCCTCATGGGAAAACTTAGGGAATTTATAGATTATGGAGGCGATCCCATTCATGGAAGCCAGCCAAGGTATGCCTAGCTTCACTCGAAATAGGTCCAACTCAGGAATAACATCAAACATCATGTCTACATTCCTGGGTCCAACCAAGATGGCCAACATTATCAATCCATAAGGTTTAAGAGAAAGTCCATCATGCGTACGGATGATGGATTTTTTTCCCATACTCATCCCTTTGTAGGGAATTTAAAAGTAATGTCTCCTCCCTTATGATGTTCACTCTACTCGCGGGGTCGACTAAGACCCCTATCAGAATGTTACCATTGAGGTGAGCAAGGATATACATCGGAGAAGGTTTGCTATTGGTCAGAACATCATATGAGGTAAATGCTACATCCGACGAGCCGGTCACAAGATGAGGAGGGGAAGTAACAGTGACCATGTTAATGTATGCCTCAAGGCAAGAAATGAAATCCGAGGGATCGATAATCATGTTGGTAGAGTGTGATGGAAATGGTTTTGTGTATATCTACAGTTCACCGTTAGCTTTCACCACCAATTTTTTTGTGTTTTGTTTACTCCCATCAAGACGGATAGTACCATCCTCGATGCGGTCCTGTATCTCATGACGTAGGTGCATGCAGTGTTCGATATCGTGTCCATTGACTCAATGGTATTGACAATATGCATTTTCCTCATACCAGTTAGGATACAGTTCCCTAACTGGTTTAGGGGGTGGTAGGGTAAGGATCTTATCCTTCCCCAACTTTTGCAAGATGGAAGAATAAGATTCTGATAGTTTCATAAACTTTCGGTTGCGTCTAAGGCCATTGTTATCCACAATGACTACTACATTCACAATAGCTTTACCTCTTCCAAAGATCAATATGATAGATCTCCCTTCATAACGAGGGAGGACCCCTGAACTGAACCAATGTTTGCTAGTACTCTTGTAAAGCCACACATAGATGTGTGAAAGAAGGATAGTTCATGAGGGAAAATTTATCTTGCCAATGTCTTTGTAAATTCCCTATGAAGACCTTTTGTACATCAGAGTCGAGTAACAGATACGAGACCTATGAGAAGAGTGCTTGGTATCATGCTATAAATTTTATAACCTTCTCATTGTCCTGTTGCTTGCATCGAACAAGTTTTGAGAAGGTCACTTTTGGTCCGATATTGGCTTGGAACTGTCACAAGAACTGGTTCACAAGATGATTGAATGTGAAGATGGAATTATCGGGCAAAGAATAGTACCAATCTAATGTTGTATCTTTGAGGGATTAGGGAAATAGTCTCACCATCAACGCGTCGTGATGGAAGAAGTTTGTGCACAAGGCGTTGAAGATGGACACGTGTGTCTGTGGGTCCCCTTTACCACCGTATTTTTCAAATTTTGGAATCTTCATCCCTTGCGAGAAAGGAGTGTTTAGGATTGCAATTGACAACGAGCTGTGCCAAAAGAAAGGTTGGAAGATAGGTTGGGCCGAGGCTTGGGATAGGTTCACTAGCTAACTCTGCATCTTCCCCATATTTTGAAGAAGGGTATTCAAGATAGGGTCATTAGAAGATAGAGGGTCACCAAAACCACCACCAGAGCCACTGCCTAGACTGCCACCATGAATACCACCAAAGCCACCACCTAGATCGCCGCCATGACTATTGTTGGAGCCACCACCGATACCACCACCACCGATGTGACCTCTGCTAGAGCCATGGCCACTTCCAAGGCCACCACCATGACCTCCACCAGAACCACCTCCACCAAGGCCACCTCTAATTTTGAAGTTTCCACCACCAAAGCCTCCACCAAAGCCTCCACCAATCATCCCGCCAAATCCTCCACCACCGGAGGTGATGAGAGAGGTGAAGCAAAAACCCAAAGGATTTCTATTTAATTTGATGTTTTCAGAGTTTTCAAAAGCAATGAGCACACTGACCAAAGGGACCATGTTATCCATGTATACAGATGTAGGAGGCATCAACATCTCTAGTTGTCTCTCCAGTTCCTTGAAGAGGCTTCCTTGTGCCATGTGACTATGACTCGAGGGGGAACATGCTTCAACGAAACAAACAAGACTAGCTAAGAGCTCTATGCTGTTTGATCCTTTTCCACCATATATCTTATTTCACTGATAACCTTAGCAGCCTTGGCCATCTTTGGGTTCCCTTCCAAGTGATTTTCTAGTGCACCCAACCCTTTACCGAGGCTGATGATGTATTCGGAAGGGACACAGATGGCCTCATGCTCATCTATGGATGAGGAGGTTGGTGATGCAGGAGGGGTAGGGATGCGATCAGTTTCATCAAGAAATCTAGGTTCGCCTCGCACTACGTGCACTTGTGTAGATAGACCAACTGTAGGACCAGAGAAAAGGTCGGTAGTGAAACTAGACGAGACCTTTGTATTTTCCATTGGAAGGTGTCATAGACTTCTTCTAAAAATATGCCCAGAGGTTGTAGACTGGGTTGTGATGCTCATAAACCTTAACAACACACCAATGTGCAACGAAAAAAAGGTATAAGAGAAAAATTCTAGAATGCCGATAAATAGATAGACATTGGTTCACGTCGGGTTCACCAAAAATGTAAGAGAGGGGGACCAACCACTGCAAGGCCCTAGGTCATGAAAGGAAAAGAGCGAAAAGGCTGCCCTAACTTACCTCAGTTAAAGGAATGTTAGGATGAACAAGATGAGAATGATGAGGATTATGAAGTCCTTCAACCACTCTACAATCCCGAGAACTAGAAAGAGACTAGACGAGTCGACCTCCAGAGTCAACTCTGCTTCTCAAGTAGCTCTTTGTCTGAGGACAAAAGCACGGTTCTGGGATGATAGCGTGGTGTGCTGGCATCTCACAGGCACCAGAGATCCAAAAATACAAGATTCAAACTCTAAAGGAGAGACTAGCAACCTAGTTTAGAGGTTTCTAAAGTGATAGAACGAGAATAAGAAGTGTGAAATGCAAATACTGATATGATAAAGGAAGTAGATTACCGCAAGGGTGAAAAAAATGATTTCGTACAACAATCTTCTTGCCAGCTTGCTCCAAGACTTCTCCACCTACACACAACAAAGAGGGAAAGTGTTGGCGTTGTTTAGGGGCCTGCCTCAATCAGACCCCCTTTTTGGTGTTTCCACCTCCATGGACAACCAAGTTTGCAACGATAGGAATAAAGATAATGAAAGGAAACACAAGCTATGTAAACACAAAACAATACAAACAATATGTGCTTACTCAACCAAAGGTGATAGAAGAGATTAGAGGAGCTTACCACCTCCGTCCAAAATGCTCAAGGCTTGTGGAGGAGAAGAGTGAGAGGAACTCAAGCCTCTATCATCATGGTGTTTGTCCTGTGCTTGCACTATCAAAGTGATGGAGTAGTGGATTGCTACAATGGAGTGTGAGGTGCTGCTACAAAGCTTGTGGATGGATTCTCAAAGCATGGAGAGATTGTGTAAGCTTGTGAAGAAGATCAACCAACTTGAAAATGGAAGAAGAGATGAAGAATATGAAGGATAGGATGAAAAACGGCCATATTCAGGTTGGCCTTCCAAAGGGAGGCGTTACTCTTCAACTTCCAATTGAAAGTGTAACATCTTTGTAGCCTCCAGCTGTAAGAATCTGCTAGGGACGTAAGCGCACCGTGCGAAAATCCGTGCACTGCGTGGGCGTCCTCAATAGAAACACCCCCTCCGACACACAAAATAGGCACCAAGTGTGATCTGGACAATGGTCTTAAGTGGAATGAAGCCTCTACCTTAGGTTTTCTAAAGTGCAAGGGGGTAAAAGGGAATTTTTGTTAGGGTGAAAATTCACGTTTATACAAAAAATATTAATTTTCCTGGCGAATCTATACACATTATTGAATTTTTTTTATAAAATCCCAATGAATCTTAATGAATAATTGGTAAAAATAATAATCACAATGGCGAATCCTAGCGAATAATCACTAAAACGATTAATTACAATGGCGTATCTCTCCTTAAAAAAATTGCATAGTTGGTCGACGTAGTTCCCCCATTATTTTTTGTTTTTTGTAATATTAAAGTAGGGGCCCGGTTGATGCAGCCACTGGCGGGGTCAAGGGGGTAGAGCCCCCAAGCATAAATTCACTATCGAAAATGCATTGGAGCATACACAGGTTAAGTGTTTTTTAAAAATCTCTTTAAAAGTAAGATTAAATGAAAAGTGAAAATGTTACCATCGATTAGCTTTTTAATCAGATGGTTGCAAGCTGATTTCGTGACTTAATATGCATGTGCCTTTTAAAAGGCTTGTTGAGGCCCGAAATTTGTTTTGGGTGACACGATTAAATCTAATCATGTGGCCCAAAACAAATTTCAGGCCTCAACAAGCCTTTTAAAAGGCACATGTGTATTAGGTCACAGAATCAACCTGTAGCCATCCGATTGAAAATCTAATCAATGGCAATTGATAAAAGACCTATTCAAGGCTAAAATATCCCTAAAATTAAATAGTAATTTATTATTAGTGGTGATATTGCCCCAAAATTTATTAGAAGAATATAATATTACTGGCGAATATAATTAACATTTTTAATTATGGTATAAACCACTGGCGAATCATTTCCAATGATGCATCGTTTACATGGAAAATTAATCGAGACGTAATTAATTTTTTGTAAAAACCTGGCGATTCAATCTCCTTTTTAGCTTGTACTATTCACCATTTTTGGAGGTCCTGATTTCAATTATTTTCCAATTGGAAAAGATTCACCCCTAAAGTTTTCCATGATGGCGATTTGACATCAAGATCAGAGGTCACTGGGGGATGGAACACAACAATGTGTTCCCATGCCCAGATCATCAGCAAGGTGGTACCATAGCTCATCAACTGTGCATCTCTATATGCCATGCCATGCAAATGAAAATATAACATGACAAGTAACATGGGCCCCATGCATATACTACCTCACGCTCTAGCATCCCCACCAACATCACCCCCCACCCAATAGGAAAACCATGACCTCGACAGTTAGGAAGAACAATACCCACAATCAATATACATAGCATACAATCAATATGCTCATATCTCTCGGCTAGTACATGCCATCTAATCTCATAGTGCTCAATGTCGAGTCGTCTAATATCATCATATACATAAAATCTGGTAATCTCACTATATCCTCTCTGAGTGTCGTATAACACACTCTCACCTCTAATGGGAAATCTCAATATCCTATAAACGTCCTCTAAGGTGACAGTTTCCTCTCCAGTTAGCAAATAAAAAGAGGAGGTGTTAGAATGCCACCTCTCACAAAGAGCAGTCAGCATACTCTATTTTTCTGAATGGTGGGCATGGTGCAAACATGGCACAACCCTAATCTCCAAATTAGACGTGTCTCAACACTCTATAGCTCATCTTACAGCTCATAGGATGCCGATCGCGACTCTCAAGTGTATATCGGATCTAATACAACCTGTGAAGGCATCAAATTACTTTGTGTCAGAAAATAGAACATCCATTTTTGCATCACAGAAAAATTTCCAAAAGTTTTCTAGTCAAATGCATCACTTCAATATCAAATGTGGTTCACAATCTCAAATACGTCATTTCATTTTACACATGCATCACACAAACTCAAATGCGGTGCTTAAATAAAAATACGATGCACTAAACTACATGCGACACTGCAAATAACAATTGTGACGCAATTCTACACATGCGGTGCAAACTAAATCAAATGAGTTGATTGCCTAAGCTGACCTAAATGACCTACATGTCTTTGCACATCTGCATCATTCTACAAACATATGTGTCGCGTACGAACCCATATGCGTTGATTCTAAAGCAACACATGTGAAATTAAAACTTTAAATGCCTAAAAAAGTGAAATTCAAAATTTCAAAAGATGGTTCAAGGGTACATACCAGGGGTCCTGCATCGGCTAGGCATCTGGAAGTCCGAATACGATATCTGTGATGCTCTGCATATGGTACTGGTGACATCTTCGCTGCGAGCTCAGAGAAAAAATCAAGGTTTTCCAATTGTTTAGGGTGCAAATGAATTGGTTTTCACCCCAAATCCTATTTATACCTAGGGTTTTGGAGGGGTTTTCTCCAACCTTTTGTACTGGACGCATGATTACCAATTTCTATTAGCCATTTCACTTATCAAATCAGTTTGAAATCAATTTCTTTCACCACCATCGAACTTCTTACTATCAAATTGCCTAATCGGGACAATTTCCAAAATTTTCATTTTTTTTTTCAAAAATTCATTTTTCTCGAGGGGGCATACCCTAACCTATTTGACATCGGGGCATGACTGGGGCATATTTTAAATAATTTTCTTTGACACAAAGGCTGAAATGACATTGTAACAAAGAGGGGCAAACTGTAGACACTGGAAATTGGTCTAGGCCTGTGACACCATTTTCGACACACTTTCTAGTGTTCAAAATCATGATTAAATAATGTTAATTTTTTAATTATTTTCTAAAGTCACCTATCTTCTATTAATTAAATAACTTTAATTATTTGATTAATTCATTATCACCTTTATTTCAATCCTGATTAATTAAATACATGCTATTTATTTAATTACGTCACTAATTAATTAATCCCCTTTCTAAATTGAATCAATTATTATTTAATTTATCCTTTATCACATTCCTGACTATAATTAAATATTCATTTCAAATTATTTAATTATTCTTTAACCTTTTTGATGGTTAATTAAATAAATCTTTATTTATTTAATTTAATCCTCAAATTTTGAATGTTGAATTAACTAGTTATTAAAAATAATTATTCCTCAAATATTTCTTTGAAATTAGATAATCATTTAGTTATCTAATTATTCATTAGTTAGTTATCTCTTGAGTTATTCCTGAAAAATAGACCTTCTGCCTTAATCAGTCAGTCTTATTCCTCTGCGCACAAACTATTATTAATTAAATACTTTTATTTAATTAATTAATTCATTCATTCGTGCATTCGAACACAACGTTTCTTCTTTATCTTTCACATGCAAACTTTATTCTTCTAAATTTTGAACAGTCTCAACACCAGATTAAATTATTATTTAATTTAATCTCTATCATGTAGACTTTCTCACTTGTGTTATTACTGAACATAACTCTATCGCATGGCATTTTTTTAATCTCAATCATTGAATTATCTTTTGAATTTGAGTCGATCATTCAAAAACCAATTTTCTATAAATTGACCTGACATTGTCATTATTCCTCCTCCTGAAATTGATATACTTTTAGGAAGCTTTATTCAATCTTCGATATTTTGCTAAGTCAATAGTCAATACGCCATAATTTCATACTTAAGAAATCTGAGGGAAATTACTATAATACGACAAAATGGAGAAGTGCAATTGAGGTCATTCAAGGATTTATATAGATTTTTGGCGAGATCTTTCTTTCTTGTATTTATGCTTTTTAGTTTCCTTGTTCTCTGTTGTTTAATGTAGGATTAGATTAGTATATGATTTTATTAGAAAAATCTTGTTTGTAGTTTTATTCCAGCGTTACACTTACCATATGTGGTAGATGTGTGAGGGATCATATTTGATTTTGTGGTTGGTGGAAAAGTGCTTGAGTGATGCTTCTCCTCCTCAAGTGGTGACCCAGATTTGAAAAGAGATTCCTGGACCATCTATATCTATTTCTTTGAAACTCGATTGAGCTATGTATGCATTTTGTATACAATCTTTGAAAAAATTGTAATATGTGGAATATTATATTTTAATGAAATCAATGTTTGGAATATGTGATATCATTTAAGCTCATTTGTTCTCCTTTGGAAAATATTTTTTTTATAGCAATGGTTATGAATCATAGTTTATTTACTTGAAAGTGAAAAATTAGGAAATTTACTTGCATGGACAATTGGCATGTTATAGTTTCCAAATGTTGGAGAAGAGTGGTGGCTCTCCCCGTGAATATTCAAGGAATAGTACTTGAAGAGCAAAAAACCATTACTATTGATGATGAGGTCTAACATCTCCACTGTGGAATGGTACACTTGTCTTCTCACCACCAGTCTCATAATGATGTGGATAACTTATGATGATGTGGATGGGTGTGGGTGGGTGTTTGGGTTATGGTTGGGGTTTATTGTGTTACCTATTCAGTTTCCTTACAAGATTCATGTGTTGTCTTATCATTGGTATGAAGCTCCTGATTTGAACCTTGTTATAAGGAATGTGTCGACAACCAAAATCTCTATCAAAAATTTAATTAATAATGAGCCGATAAATGTCATGATGGCATTTATCTATGGCTCAATGTACTTAATCAATATTTACAATGGTCTCGTAACCCTATGCATATCAAAAATGCCTATTAGTACATGTGAAAATATTAATGCCTTAATTAGGAAAAAAATTTGGATTTTTTATGACAGAGGTGATAAATGTTTTGTTTACACTGTTCATTTGCATTTTGAAAAAATTCCTACTTTTTTTTCTCTAGTGAACAAATACTATCTGAGTGTGAAAATGGGAGGAGACTGGGTTAGAATAGAACCAAGATCATTATAAGAATTCCATCGAGACCTCTGGTCTGGCATATATATGTTGAAGGAGGTAAATATTCTTTAATGGAGTGCCTCAAAGGGCATGATGGGAAGATTTCTACATAGTTCACGAGCTCATGGTGTGACAAGAGAGTCATAGTGGGAAAAATTTCATTTGAAATCATTGAGGAGGTCATTGCTAAAGCTACGAGGCTGTCATGTTCGAGTCAAAAACTCAAAAAATATATGAAGGTGTAGGATATGGAGAGCTTGCAGACCTTCTTCCATGAAAATGAAAAGCCAACCAAGCTGCATGTTGGGTTTGAGTGGAGCAAGCTTCTGACACCATGGGATTCGGTGTGTTTGGTTTTAATGAAGTACATTATGCTTGAAGGAAGGTTTAAATTTTTCTACTTCTATCACTTTTTATTGCTAAACCACCTTCACCACAAAATTCTCATCAACTTCCCCTTCTTCTTGCTTTCCTCTCTAGAAAGTTTGGTTATGGAAACTTTGAAACTTACAGCTAGGAATCCTAAAAATCCTTTCCCATTACTCCTACATCAAGGTCTCATTCTCCATCTCTACCACTTCCACCTTTCCCTTTGCCCACCACAGCCTATATTTGTCATTCGAATTGAGGAACTTGAAAAATCTAATCAACCCCTTGCCAAACCCTCACCGACTATTTTAGTTGACCCTAAAAGAAAGATCCCTCCCATAGCTAGCCAACTAGAGGATTCCAAACTTAATACCCATACCAAAAAGAAGAAAGGTGGCATGGGGCTGGCTCAATCCAAAGATATTGAAGGGATTTGTGAGCTAAAAAATACACCCACTAAGAAGGATAGTAAATTTCCTGCAAAAGCCAAGACTGAACTGAAGAAGGGAATGAAGGAAACCTCTTGCCATGTGGAGGAACCTCCCACAAATGATGAAGATGAAGAATTTACTACCATAGATTCTCAAGGGGATACAATGGTGGCTGCAAGTATTCACATAGGGGTCAAGTAGAAAAGTGTTTATAGGACCAATAGACTGGAACAAAATAAAATGGAGGTTCAGGTTGATAAGATTTCCAACAATTTGGAGCAGGATGAAGGCTAGGAGGAGATAAAGCAGGACATGGCTGAGGAGTTTGAAGAGCATGTGGAAGGACCAAGTCTCTTCCCTGAGTTAAATAGGATGACTAAGGAGGAAACCACACTAGATTACTCCAATCATCAAACTTGGGTGGAGGACACTAATAGGGTGGATGCTACCAAAGATGAAGACCCCAACAACCTAGTTTCTCATGTTGCTAAATTGGAAAGAAAGTATAAGGCTAACTCGGTTCACGATCAAAATCATCCACCGCTTTGTTGTCACTTTGTCAGTGGTGTTGAAAGAGGAGGTTGACAAGAAGGTTGTCAAGGCTGAATCCAACAACAATTGGGTTAGGGATGATGTGATGAAACTCCTCATGGAGGAGTGGGAGGGTATGGCTAGGTGATGGGAGGTGTGTGGATTATTTTTGAGTGGGTTGTCTTTTTACTATTAATCTATTGTCTGCGTTTTGGATATTATGCTATTACTAGTTTTTTAATCTAAATTTTGGCCCTTGGGGATCCTCGTGGTAAGGGCACTACACCCTGTAAATGCAACTTATATTATCAAAAACATTTTTCTATGGTTTATTAACCCATTAGAAGCCTTTAAGTTGTGAACTAAATAAAATAGGAACCCTAGGTCTTCTATGTAAACCTAGGGTTAAAATTGTTGGTGTTTTGTGTGTGGTATTTTCTATTGTTTCATTAAGATGGAGATTAACAAGGTGAGTAAATTGAATTTCAACCATGAAGATGAGCCAATCAGACCTGAATCTCCATCCTATTAAGGATTAGAATGATTTGGATTTGATTTGTTATGATTAACCTAATTAAGCTATATGACCTAATATGGAAAATGTAAGATCTTGACAATGCACAGACCGAAACAACTTGTAGGTATATTTGGGAAGTACACAAGAATGTGTATCTGGCATCGAAAGTTGGGTCTGATCACTATAGTAGGATAGGGTCACCCTAGGGCGAATGGATCATTGTATGACACTTTTTCTTTATTTTTGGGGTCCTCTGGTGATAGATCTAAGCTTTTGATTTTTGGTTGCTTCAAAATACTGTCAAAATGCAAAAATGAAAATGCAATTTTTTCTTCAAGCTTCCCTCAATCCTCTTCAACCCTAAAACATGCACATTCAAAGATAGGGAAAATGTTGGGTCATTTAGGGGCTTGCCTCAGTCAAACTCTGTGTAAGTATTTTCACTTCCACAATGGTAATGTATATGATAAAATGATAATGAATAGGAATGAATGATGAAATCACAAAGTGCTACAACTCACCACCCTTCAATGGCTTACTTGAAGGACTGAAGTCATATACATCACCTCAAAGTATTGGATCTTGCTTGCTTGATTTTCTTGAATTCTTTGGATACCTACAAAAGTGTTAGCCTTCACAAAACAACGATAGCATGAACATATATAAACTCACATAGAATTTGACATGATGTTAGAATCTTGAATTGTTGTAATAAAGCTCTGAAATGTTTCTCTTGACTTGCTTGCTAGTGCTCTTAACAATAATTGCTCCAAATTTTTCCTAGACAGTTCTTGTTAGATTTCAAATGATGCAATAACTAGGGATTTATAGGCATTTCTCTAATTTTCCAAGAATTAAATCCTAATAGCTGACATTTGAAATTTGAAATTTGAATGTTAAAATGGCCACTCCAACATCTACAAAATTGGTCCCTGATAGAATAGGGGGACCCATACACCCTAGGGAAAATGGGTTCTCGCCCTATTCTCCAGGACATTAAATGTCAGGGGTAGAATATTAATTGAATATATTTGTTCAATGCTTGCAATTTCTTAAAAAGTGGCACAAATGGGCTCTAGAATGCATAATTTTAGGAAATTAGGGACCCAATTAGGCTCAATAATTTAGGGGGGACAAAACATAGTGTGAAATTGTCAAGGGTGAAAATTTACGATGCTACAAATTAATAAATTTATTTATAAAGAAAAATAATAATACCATTAATGAATGTTATACTTTTTATTTTATTTTATACTATTAAACTAATGTTGCTTATATGTTAAAATTGGAAATACCACTAACATAAATATCTTAGATAAATATATGTAAAAGTGTTGAAATAAATCCTTCTAGAGGCACCTATTTTTTAATGAATAAAACAAACACCTTAAAAAGTATATCTCTTGTCATATTTTACATAGATTTATCTAAAATAGACATGTTAATTAATATATTTATTTCACTTTAAAATATTTTTTTATTTGTAAAATTCAAAATAGTTCTTAACAATTCCATTTGAAATTAATTGAAATATTTTTTCAAAACTCTTGTACTAATAATTATCTAGTTGAAATGACTAAAAGTTGAGAAAATCCAAATAGAATATATGACACAATGTACATGTGCTCAAAGATCTGTACTATGCACAAAAAAATTTCTAGAGATAATTAAGGCTTTTTGAGTAGGAAACTAATATTTTCGTACTTCTTTAATGCATATTGTGGATGTATAAGTTTATTCCTCTCTACAAATATGGTTTTATCATATTTCTTGCATGTGTTTTATTGTAAACCCTTACTAGTTACATTTTTTTGAGGCACATTCATTTAACTTAATAAAATATATAAAAAACAATAACCATAACAACAAAATTTATGTGAGGAAAACCCTTTTAGGAGAAAAACCTTACATTCCAAAAACACAATTCTT
Source organism: Sequoiadendron giganteum (assembly GCA_007115665.2). NCBI lineage: Eukaryota > Viridiplantae > Streptophyta > Pinopsida > Cupressales > Cupressaceae > Sequoiadendron > Sequoiadendron giganteum. Next base: position 297,170,297 of record CM021107.1, read on the forward strand.
TGCATTATCAGTAATCTAAAAGAGTTTGCAATACAATCACAGAGCTAAGCACATTCAAGATTCTTCAACAACAATAAGATTTATGAGGTGATTTTGGCAGCATAATGATACTCATGAAATCTTCAAACCTGTACTAATACAATATGAACAAGTACCAAATAAATACTACAATTCAAGAGAAGATGGACACCTAGGATTTCCACATGTAAAAAATCTAGTGCCTACATGTTTGTCTTAACTCTTCTTGACATGCACAACACTTGCATACATGCAACAACCTTACATGAAGTACATTATCATAACTATGACCCACCTAATTTAATTTTTTCCATTCCCAACACCCATCTCCACATACATGATAACCCCTCAACATGCAATGTGTATGCATGCATGAAAACACTTTTCATGCATAGGCACCACCATCACATGAAGCCCACCTATCATCATTTTTATACTTGACTCTTACACTTGTCATAACTTTCCATAGCAGCTTATCATAATCCATGATAGACTAAACTCTTACAAATTATTGCAAAAGCAATCAAATTAGCTCACAATTGGTTCCACCAAGTGGGATGCATAATTCCACATTTTTTTCTTTCATGTCATACACACAATAGACACTTAAAAATATCTTGAATGATATCACACACTCAAATTTAATTTACTAACACCATTTCATCCTAAAACCCATCCTCTTTTCGCTTAATTGATTAAATTAGCTTAGCTATTTAATTAGTTACATCACTTTCATCTATTAATTTGATTAATCTAATTAGGTTAATTCATCCCCGTTTCATGCTAATCTTTCGTCTTGTTAAATTGGATAAATCAAAATATTCAATTTTAGCACCCTAAGTCCTCTCATTTAAATTAAATAATCTTAATTATTTAATGAAATGGCATTTTGATCTCTTTTCATTAAATAAGTTAATTATTTTATGAATATCCTAAATTCCCCTAATTTGCATAATGGAAACTTGGTTTTAATTATCAAACTTTTTATTAATTCTAATTCTCCCACTTGCAAGGGAATATTCCTCCTTTGCACATTCCTCCAAAAAGGGAATATTCTCATGGAATAGTCCTTCCCCTTTGCACATTAAAATTTGGTTTTAATTAACTAAATTTTATTTTTCCTCCAAAAAGGGAATAATCTCATAGAATATTCTTTTCCTTTTCACTCATTTGAAAAAGGGAATATTCCTTTTTGAAACAAACTTTCAACAAAGCTTCTTGTAAAAGTTTTGAAAGTGTGTTTATTTGGATGAATGTAGGCCCTTGATTAAATATCATCTTGCATCCTCAACCCTTGATGGGAATCCATGATCCATGCCTCCATTTTCCTTCCATCTTGACCATCGGTTTCATTTTTCCTATTCTATAAATAGAGCTTGCATCTTTTGAATAGGGATCCATCTTTTTAATGTGCATCCATTAATTTGGCTTCCATGGTAACTTAGTTGCATCCATTTAACATATTTTGAAACTAGGGCTTTAATCTTCCTAATCTTGCATACATTTAGAATAGGTTTGCATACACTCACATTGATCATCTTAGCTTTTATCATGTTAAAATATATTTCATCATGTTTTACAACACATCTCACAATAGTTTCATCATTTTATTCAATAAAATTGATTGAAACAAGCTCATTATCTAAGGGATTGGGAAAGGGTCGCCATTCCACATCAATGCGATACCACTCCCCCAATAGGATAAGTTTCAATGGCTTAGAGTAGATGTTTATCAAGCTTTCATGTTTTAGAATGATAGTTTTAATGGATTCTTCACTTTGTTTACATTGAATGATTTTATTGGGATTGATGCTTGGTGGCTTAAGTATGCTTCGAATCCACATGGGTCAAGTGTAGTTAACCTATACTATGCCATTGGTGAAATTTTGGCACTAGAAGGAGGGCTTGAACTAATCAAACTAAAAAATTTATCTTTAGGTTTTTGTTTTGCTTGTGTTTACAGATTCAACAATGCTATTGAAGATTCATCGACACATCTGGGATACTTCGCTATACAACAACACACTTCGGTTCAATTTCAGCGATGCAATTGATTTAGCAATGTATAATTAAATTTTGTCACTGCACATTTAAAAAAAAATGCTAGATTTGTTTTTTATCGCAACATGAATTTTATGTTAGCAACGCTTTTGATTTGGTGATGCCTGATGTCACTGTTTACTGTAGAGTGACACATCTGATTTTTCAAAATAGTGACGCACTTTCGATATAGTGATGCATTTGATGAAAATACAATGACGTAATTGATTTCAACGTCGCTATTTACTAGTAAACAAAACTGAACTTGAATTTTATCATGTGTTTTAAATTTTTGATTTCATCTCATTGCTAACATGTCACTAACTTCTCATTTTTGTTTTTGAGGTTAACTAGTTTTGCAGGTTTGGGCAATAAAATTCAAATTGAAGGAGTATATCATCGTTTGAATATAATTGTAACAAGTGTTTCAACACTTATGGGGCAATTATAACCCATTTATGATTCTTATTTCACATTTTAGGACTAGCTAGATTTATTTTGGGTTTAAAATGAACGTTCAAATTGGTTAAAACTGAACCCCCACATCATTATGCTTGTTGGCTTAAAATTGAAAAAAACAATCTACACACTTCACTTGGTGCTTAAAATGAATTCATTATCCTTGTCAAAATTAAAATGAACATGTGCCTGATTTTCTTACATATGCTTGTTGTGTGTATCCTCTCCCCTTGCGCTTCATGCGATCTTGGGTGAAGAGAAACACACAAATATAATTTCTTCTTGGAAGTGCCTATCCTCTCCCCTTGCACCTTTTGGAAATCTTGGGTGATGAAAATCATTTTATGCTTCAAACATGTGTTACCTTTAGAGGGCCTACCTCCCAACTTGTGAGAAGGAATGACCCAAGTGGTACTTTCATTTCAATCTGCTATAAAAATAAATGGTGTGCCTAAAGTCATTTACCAAATGGTGCAGATGTCCTATACAAATGAATGTCTCCCTTAGTATCTGTGTGATATGTCAAAACCCTTAGATATTTCTAAGGGTTGGGAGGCCTCTTAATTAAGTGAATTGTTGCATGTGTAGGCACCAGTTTATCCCAAAAGTCATGGTTATGAACCTTTGTTAATAGTGACTCACCATTACCTCCGAAGAGCATTTTAAAGTGGTGCATTGGAATAGAACCGTTCCAAGAAGTTACTAACCATATCTGATTTTTTGTTGAGGCAATAAAGCAAAAAGGGAAGGGAATCTTTTGCTTGGTGTGTCAAGATGTTACATTTCCTTAAAATAGCCTATTTTTCCATCCCATCTCAGATTAATCATCTCTTAGGGGATGATGGTAAGCCTACTAAGAAATACGCAATTGAACTAGGATTGTTCATGCTTGTGAGTCAATGTAATACTTTTCTTGGTTCCAAAAAATTGCAAATAAACATCAATGATCTTTCACAAAATTTCAAACCCTTTGGTCTAAGTATGGATACCCTTTGAAAAAACCTTGATATTGATTCTTGTCCTAAGGATTTATATCCTTAGAGACTTCTAAATATTTTGGTTTACATCTCAATCCATACTTCCCAAAGTTAACATAGGTAACTATGCCCCTAACTTCATCATTTTCACAAAATAGACTTTGTGAAATAAATGATGGTTTTGACATAGACATTTAGTTGGAAACTTAAGAAAGACAAGTGTTTGTGGTAAAAATAAACTCATTTAAGCAAGATAAATTGAAAAATTAAACCCCACATGACCATTTGGCATCCGATCGCTCCGGTTCAACAACCAAACCTTACATCGACTATCATACAACCAAACTTTGAGCTAATTAAAGGAGAACAAACCAACATAATTAGTAGTTTGAGGAGATTCACTTTTGAAACAAAGGAAACACCAAGCTAGTGGAGAAACACAACAAACATCTTAGATGAACAAGAGGAAAATGTTGATATTGTGGCCGGAAGGCTTATATTACCACCTCTCACATGGCAATAAATATCCTCTTTTCTAAAAATAACAGATCCAATTATTTGAGAAGCAAGTTGTAGGAGAAGCGATAGCGAATGTGCTCTACTAGGGTTTGGTGTTTTCTAAGGTCATCTATGGCCCCTCCTGTGTCATACTGCGCTTCCTGCACAGGAAATTGTTTCCTTCATTGAGTACGACCACATTTACTACGGTTTTAGGGGTTTATTATGCTTTCAACTGGTACTAACCCAGCAATTCATGCTAGTGTTAGCGGTTCATCGGTGCAATTTAATGTCTCCCCCACCAAACAAACACCCTTGGAAATTTGTTCTGAAAGTGTTTCACGAGGTAAGCATTCTGATGCCCCTGCTGATGTAGTTTTACCTTTACCTGATTTTGATTCCGCATGCTAATGGCTTGAACAACATACCCTTGTGGGTTATTTTTTTGGGAGGACTCCCCCTGAAAGTGTGTTGAAAGATTGGGTCAGAAAGGCCTAGGTCCCTCATGGGGTCCACCTTGATATGGTCTAAAATCTGACCAAAGGATTTTTTTGTTCCGCTTTGCAAAAGTTAGTCATGTCCAAGCTATTTTGGGTCATGGACCCTAGTATGTCCAGTCCTCCTTGTTGGTTTTCTGAGCTTAGACTTGGGATTTTGCTGTCTCAAAAGACACCAAAATGTGTGTTCCAGTTTGGATTGAGTTTCCTAGGTTACCTTTGCCATGGGTACCTTTCTTGAACCATATTGCTTCCTCTTTGGGGAGGGTTATTTGTATCGAATCTAATAGGTTCTTCCAATCCCGTCCTTAGAAGAGGGTTTGTGTGGAAGTTGATTTATCCAAGGATTTGAAAGAGTCTAGAGACATTCAAATTGGTGCTATTAGACACACCCAAAAAGTCACATATTTCAATTTGCCCAACACGTGCTATCGGTGCTAGTCAGCTGACCACAAGATCAAGGACTACCCTTTGACAGTTCCTTATACATCTTCACAGTCACGATATGTTGAAAAGCCTCGTCCAACAGAGCCTTCTGCTAAGGCTGAAACAAAATGGACTACGGTTTCAAATCAAAAAAATAAGTCGTCTAGTTCTGGGTTGGTTCCCAAGGCCCCTGAACCAACCAAAATGGTTTCAAACCCTTTAGAGAAGGGGACAAAAACTCCACCAGGAGCCACTTCTATTGTTGTACAACCCAGGTCAAAGGCCACGCCTCAGCCTGTGGCTATCTTGTGTGCTCGAATGGCTTTTCCTTCCGCAATGGGAACTCAATGGTGGTCTTGTAGCCCATCCCCTCCATCGGAAGAAGGAGAATATGTGCCTGAAAAATAGAGGTTTTCTCCTCCTATACAAATTGGTTCCGTTCCACAAGAGTTTTTGAAGAATAGATTCTCTTCCCTGTGTGAAGAGGACCTAGATTTTGCAAGTATGGAAGATTTTCATCCATGAATTTTATCTCATGGAATGTTTGAGGTCTAACTGACCTCTCCAGGAAGTATTCTGTTAGGAATACTTTGCAGAAATACCCAGGGATTGAAGTGCTTTGTCTCCAAGAAGTTCAAATTTCAAGTTTTTTGCTCGCTTCGGCTTGTCGCTCTATTTGGCTAGCCAGTACTATGTTTTACACTTTCCATGAGGCTGGTCATGGTGGAGCTACCACTCTTTTGGCCCCATGATTGCATTCTTGCATGGTGGGCCATGGGGTTGACCCCTCCCAGCGGGTAGTCTGGGTTCTTCTCAATATTGAGAATCATTCCTTTAGGATTATAAATGTTTATGCCTCTAATGATGTTGTGGAGTGCAGCCTGCTTTGGTGTTGGATTGTTGACTCTTTACTAGTTGCCACTTAGTTGCTGTGTGAAGATTTTAACATGGTGGAGATGGCGTATGACAAGAATGGCACCTTTCCTTTCCGTTGGGCTGCGGGTGAAAGGGAGGCGTGGTTTTACATGTGCAATAAATTGGGGCTTTTTGATCCCAGTATGGGTTGCCACCATTCTCATTCCCTCTGGCACACTTGGTGCAACTACAAGGCTAGTTCTGACAGAGTCTTTAAATGCCTTGATCATGCCATGATCTCAGCTCGATCTTTTTTTTCTTTTAATAGCTCTGCCTTGCTAGTTAAGCCATTAGTCGATGTGACTCTTTCTGATCACTTCCCAATTCATTTTCGCATTGAATGGGCATCTCATTAGCCTCACACGTGTAAGACCCAATTATTCTTGAACACATCATTGCTTTGTCACAAGCCCACCCTGGCCCACATTCATCAGGTGTGGAATTTGGAGTGCAGGCCACCTAGCCATACAGGCTAGATTGCTTGGTGGAATGATGCCATCACTTGTACTGCACATTTCTTATGCATTTATGGGCACCAGTTGGCTATCTTTCATTGACAATCTTATGAGGCCACCATTACTGACTTGTGTACTGTAATGGAGGCTTTGGCAGCCAGTCCTTTCTCCCCGTCACATCAAGTCAGGGTGGCAGATTTAAGATAGCAAAAGCAAGTGGCTGATAATTATTCTGCCAAAGTCACTCAAATCAAAGCACGGCTCCACTGGCTCATAATTGGTGATCGTGCCTTCAAAGAGTTTTTTTGGACCTTCGTGTTAGGCACTCATCCCCAGGCATCAAAGCAATCAAAGATGGTAACCAGGTGCTCTCTGAGCTACCAGACATTCTCTAGGCCTTTGTGTGTCACTATGAACAAGTTTTCACTACTCAGGCCCCCACGCCTGCGAGCCAACAAACCCTTTAGGGCTGCCTTGCTATGGTGCCACATAGGCTTTCTTCAGCCCAAATTACTTTTTGTGATTAATTGTTAGCAATTGATGATCTCAAGAAAGTTGTTTCCTCTATGGCCAATGATAAGGCTCCTAGGATTGATGGATTTCCTTGTGAATTTTACAAAGCTCTTCGAGACTGTGTTGGGAGTGATTTGTATCATGTTTATACTAAAGCCTTTCAAACCAACTCTCTAGGCAATTTAATAAATAAAGACAATATTAAATTCATACCTAAGCCTGGGGATCTAGAGGATATTTTAAACTAAAGGCCTATCACGTTTCTCAATGTTTCATACAAAATCATTGCCAAAGCCCTGGCTTTGAAAATTCGTCACCTCTTGCCTCAGGTTGTGCATCCTGAGCAGACTGGTTTCGTCAAATCTAGGTTTATTCTGGATAACATTATTGCTGTTTGGGAAGGCATGGAGTGGGCTTGACGGTCGAACCAGAAAGTAGTGTTGATTAAAATTGATTTTTCCAAAGTTTATGACCACATTGAATGGATTTTAATTCTTCCGATGTTGCAAGCCTTTGGATTTGGACCTAACTTTTTACAGTCTGTTCGTATGCTTTTTTCTGATGCCTTTGCTTGCATTACCATCAATGGCCACCAATCTTCTGCTTTTGGTCTTTTTCGTTCCATTCGCCAGGGCTGCCCTCTTGCCCCTGCTTTGTATGTTCTGGCTGCTCAACGCTTTGACTATCTTCTGGCTCATGTTGTCTCTCAGCAACATGTTAAAGGGATCTCTCTCCCGGACTCCCAAGAGCAGCTTGTCAATGGCCACTTTGCGAATGATTCTTTTCTCACTTTTTTGAAGGATGAAGCTTCCATCACTGTTGCCCTTGATTGTCTTAATACCTTTTGCCTTACCTTCAGTTATGCCATTCAATGGCACAAGACCTTATGCTACAAATAGTCGGTGCTCCCCACTCCCACGTGGCTCCAAACTTACAACTAGAAGTGGATTGGGTAGGGAGAAATCTTTCAATTTTTGGGCATCCCCTTGACCTTTCAGGCTTCCCCTCGGGAGCTTTGGAAAGCCGTGCTCTCCAGTGTTGAGGAGATGCTGGCCTATTGGATTACTAAGCCTCTTTCGCTGGCTGGAAAAATCCAGGTTTTCTCTAAAATTTTGGTGGCCACTCATGTCTACTATTCCTCCTATTGGGCTCCTTCTAAAGCTGCCTACACTAGGCCTGAAAAATTGCTTCAAGATTTTTTATGGGCCTCCTCTGCTACCCACAAGGGTTTTCATCAGGTCACTTGGGAATACTGTTATCTCCCCAAGGACTCTAGAGGGCTTGGGTTGATCTCCACTCAACGACAAGGGACTTCTCTCTATGTCAAGTGGATCATCTAGGCTCTCACCGAAGATGAATCTTGAAAAATTCTCCTAAGGCATTGTATTCAGTCTGGTTTTCCTGTTCACAGGCCCGCCTGAAAATGAATTGGTCTACAAACCCTCCTAGTTATGTGGGAGCTGATGCAAATTATTGGCTCCTTTGTGGCCAAGAGCACCTGGCGCTCTTGGGAAACTGTTAAGCCATGGCTTTGTTGGGCCGGGGCTGGATTTCGTGATGGAGTTTCTATCAACCAGTGTAACTTACAGTGGTCCCCTCTTCTGGCTTAGAATGGTCAACCCCTGGCCAAGTCGCCTTGGCTCAAGGCCCTCAGATTTCATAGGAAGGGTATTCAAATGCTGCACCAGCTCTTTCACCGGCCTACTATGCATCTCTTGCAGTGAGATGCTTTTAAAGCCCAGTACAGTCTTCAAAATTAGGACCGTCCTACTTTTGATGGGTTGGTGAGCGCCATTCCAATGGACATGCTTCACAAAGTTGGTATTCATGGGCACAAACCTTGGTGGAAAGACTGGAAATGGTTTCCAGACACTCCTCTCAGGAGCTACAAGCCGCGGCTTGGTTACAGGTGGCTTTCACCCCATTTCCCTATGATCAGTTCTTTAAACCAAAGGTGGCTTCTTAATTCCTCTTCCCATACTTGGCGTAAGAGGTTTGATGCCACTTGGTCTGCAATTGTTAATCTGAAGCTGACCCACTTTACTTGGTGTATTCTTTTACAAGGCTTGCCTGTGGGCTCTCGACTTGTTCATATGGGGGTTCCTGACCCTCGCAGCCCTTTTTGTGGGCAATCTGAAAGATTTAAGCATCTTTTTTGGTTTTGTCCCAGAGCTCAACAACTTTGGACTTGGATTCTTGATTTCTTTTGGCCTTTTCGACTGGAACCCTTCTCTTGGCATATGGTTCTACTGGGGGACCCACCTAGAACCCTGGCTAAGTTCACCCAACTTTGGCACACTTTCAAGGTGGAAATCCTCTTCAATATTTGGAAAGACAAAAATGATTGTATATTTTCTCATTCTCATTTAGATGCTAATGTGTCTCTTTATGCTAAAGCAGTTATTTGTTCTAATATTCTCCTATAAATTCAGGTGCAAGCCAACAAGATTGCACTAGAGGTGGCTCACCTGTAGGTCCTCCTGGACCACTAGGGCAATGCCCCTTGTAATGTGGCTTGGATTCCTGATTCGCCCTCTCGGGGTCGGAAGCAGAGTGATTCCACGCACTCTCGCTCCTAGCCTCTTGTTCGGCGAGATTCCCGACCTCCCAAGTGGGCTCGTTCTCCTCCACCGCGTCCTGGTCAAGGCTGGCACTCTAGTGGTGTTACTGGGAGTGGTGGTGGTGGTTCTGGGTGGCCCTCTGATGATCCACCTGCTTCTGGCTGACCTATTGGTGGAAAAAGTTTTCCACGGCTGGCTCTTGCAATCTCGCCTTGGTGCAAGGAAAAAGAAAAGGATAAAGATAAAGAAGATGATGGTTGGGGTGCTCCTCCTGACGTCACTCCAAACCTCATTGATGTATGGGGGAAAAATCTATATGACAAGGATCCCCCAGGCTCTACTGACACTGCTCTAGCCACTTAATGTTTTTAATTTCCTACTCTTAGACTTCTGGGCTAGGCCCATGTGATCAGTTATTTTGGCTTTTCTGGGCTCTGTCCATGTGAATTTCAGGGTGTGCCTTCTTACCACCCACTCCTTTTTTAGTGAATTTGTAATTCTATCTTTATATTAATATAGATATCTACCTATTCATCAAAAAAAATTTAAAAATAATAGATCATCCATACAAGTGTTTGTCTTCATGATCTCTTGCAAAGTCAAAACCCTCAAACGAAGGTCAACATTTTTACATTTCAAACTTAGACATCATAATGCAAAATTTATCAAAAAACAACCTTCAAAACTTTACCGCAATTAGGACAGCTTGATAATAAATTTTTATTGTCACCCTTTGTTGGGTGACCCAAATTTATATGTCCAAATTGTCCCTATCATTTAAATCAACATTGATCTTTTGGGTTCTAGTTACTTGTAGGGTAAAGAATCTTTCTCACTACCTTGGTCTTGTGAAAAAAAAGGTTCACTCTAGGTCAACATTAGGTCAAATATTTCATCCATCCTCCATCATATTTCACCCTTCACTTCACCAAAATTTGTAAAAATTTTAAACACACCAACACTTTGAAATTAGACAATCAATCAACCAATCCCCTAACTTTGCTACTTTATGTGTGAAATGAATCCTTTTCCATGCATTTATTTAAGTTAGTTATCACATTTGTGGACTGGTTTATCTTGAAAGTCACGAGTCTACCTTCAAGATTTCCAAGTTCATTATCATCCTTATCAAACCAATCAAACCTATTTGTCAAAAGTGTTATCCCAAAAATTTTCAAAGATCACTATCCATATCATCCATCCTTTTCATTTGTAATTCTCATCATTGCTCCGAAATGACTTAGAACGACCCTTTTACCTAAATTTGAGTCAAATAGAGAGTTTAAAAATTACAAGTCACAACATAACTCTCCCATAGGTGACCCAAAATTTATGGTAACAACAAGATCACAACACAAGAGAATCATGGAAAAAGCCAAAACTACATCCACCACAAGTGATCCAAATCCTCAAGAATTCGACCCACAGAGTCATTCTACTCCCTCGTAGCAACCCCAAGATCTAGTGGGACCCTATGAGGTAGAAGACGTCACCAAAAATCCACTTGAGCTTACTAAGGAATAACTCCTTGAGTACACACAAACTCATTAAAGCTTAAAAAGTGTGGCTCCAAATTTTCTCGCACAAAATGTGACACAAGGATTAACCCAATCTAGAAATAAATTAACTCCATCCCTTTTGCCAAGTCAATCCTTAACATCTAGTCTTGCAACTAGACTAGGAACCAACCTTGGTCTCACTTCATGTCTAGGAACACACACAACTTTGGGTATTCACAACATGAACATTCCATTAAACACCAACCTTCCCCAAAACACAAGTTGGACATCAACATTTACATTCCATGATGCTACAATGACCTCAACATTTTGAGTGAAACCATCTTCATCCATCACCAAAAATACCCCAATTGTGCCTAATATTATGCAAGGTAATGTGATCCAAGTGCCTCAAATAGGACAAAAAGGGAAAGTTAACACCCTCACACAAGGGAAACCCTTAACAAGTGGTCCCAATAACCCCATCAACACATCAAAACAAGTGGTGTACCCAAGCTACACAAGTCAATCCACCATCCACATCAACCCCATCCATCACCAACCCAAATCAAACAAACACCTTGGTCACAAACCCTATCGACCAGGGTAATACCTTGATCTCACCTCAAATACCACAAGGGAATCCTCTACCCATTGCTCAAGGGGACCCTTTCAATCAATTTCAAAATCCTAGTATGCCATTACCATTGGAATATCAAATGGTGCCATCATCGTCATTTCAATTGGTCCCCCACATGATGCAAAATCAAATGGGGCCTCAAACTTACATTCCTCCATCCCAATCCACCATCCTACAAGGAATGTTGAGCCAAGGTAACCTCAAACCACTTATCAAAAACCCACAACCCACTCAAATCATCAACACCCAAAACCCATCACAAATGTCCCAAAAAATAAATGATCTTACATTACAAGTGCATCCATAGCCTTACAACAAGCACAACAAGCTTATCACAAATTCATCCAACAACACCAACAACAACCAAAATCAACCTTAGCAGCATGGTAACAACAACAACAATAAGCAGCCTTAGTATCCCAACAACAACAACAAAAAGCAACCTTAGTAGCCTAAAAACAACAAAAAATAACAACAAGCATCCTTAGAACCACAACACAAACAAAAATAACAACAAGTAGCCTTCATAGCCCAATAGCAACAACAACAACAACAAGAAACCTTAGCAACACAACAACAAAAACAAGAAACCCTAGCAGCCCAGGAACAACAACAAGCACAACAAGTAGCCTTAGCAACACAATAACAACAAGCACAACAAGAAACCCTTATAGCCCAACAACAAAAACAAGCCCAATAGCAAGCCTTACTAGCTCAATAGTATGCCCAACAAACACTTACGCAACAACAACACCAACAATAAGGCTTATACTATAACCCTCAACAAAAAATCGTTAACCCAAACACGTTAGGAACGTATACACCTCCACCACCAACACCTTCACAATATCCCACACCACCATACACACCATACAAAATCACATCATATCAAAATAACATGTATACTTCATCCACTATCCCAACATATGCAACATATGTTCCTCCACCAAACCCGTAGGATGATGTAGTAGTGCAACTCAAGTCACTAACACAACAAATGTAGGACATGCAAATGGGAAAAACAAGGAAGCCCCATACACAACAAAACCTATGTCCCTAACCATTTGATCAAAACATCACAATGATACCTTTTTTCTCCCGATTTTGAGGTCCTTAAATTCAATAAATACAAAAGGAGAGGTAATCCTCTTGATCACATCAAGGAATTCAATGTCATGTGCATGTAGGTGGCCTATAATTATTCCTACTTAATGCACCTCTTCCCATGAAGCTTAACAAGTCCTTCCATGGATTGGTTCTCACAATTGTCTCCAGGTATCAAAACATTTCAAGAAATCATCGATAAATTCATCGACCACTTCTCCTTCAAGATTGGCATGGATGTGAGTTTAGAGGAGTTATATACCCTCAAGAAAAATAAAGGAGAATAATTCACCAATTTCTTGCAATGATGGAGGCAAAGATCTAGCAAAAGAAAGTTGCCCATTCCCGATGAACAAAAAGTTGGGATTATCATAGAAAATGTTGATCCAGATCTATCCTTCCACTTGAAGATGCAATGTATTACCACTTAATGATGAGCTTGTGCCTAGGGCCCTCACCATCGAGAGATCTCTAATATCACTGGGAAACCCTCAAGTGTATAGAGACAACTACCCGTCCACTAGTTCTAAAGGAAAACCTTTCTTTTGGGCCAACAACAAGAACATTACTAGTGATTGTGTTCTTGATTCAAAGGTGGTCTTAACTACTCCTAGGTAAGCAAACACCCAAACCATGAACATAGAAAAACGATACATGCCACCGTCAAACAATGAAACAACAATCAATGATGTAAACACTCAACGTGTACGTGGATCACAAAGAACAAAAAGTGCTCCTACGTGACAATTCACTCCCTTAGGGGAACCTACAGAGGATGTGTTGAAGAGGTTGATACAGTCTAACCTTATCACACTACCATATTTCTCAAACTATCAAGAGCCACAAGTCAAACCTTGTAGCTATAGAGACGATCATTTTTGTGAATTTCACCGATACAAAGGTCATAACACAAAAAAATGTTTTAGACTCAAACATATAATAGAGGATCTTATTGAACAAGGAGACATCGTGTTGATACAAAATATGGGAATGAAAATCTAAAAATTTACACAAACCCTATGCTTGATCATACAAAAGAAAAAGATTCAGGAAAGGCATCAACCTCAAAAAATGTAAACCATACCCATGATACTAGATGGTGGGACATATTTATTTATCATAACATGAGGAATCAAATATGCATCAAGATATTGTTTTAAAACAAAGTCCAAACCCATCAACACTATTTAGCAATATTTCATACTGTAATGACATCAAGTGGGTATCATATTGTTATATCTCTCCCACATATGACCTAATGATTGGGCATGTTGAAGAAGTTCCAAACGAGCAAGAAATATGCATTATTACACCCATACCCACAAACTGTTGTGAAGAGTCTTTCATCGATGATATATCATCCACCCAAGGATCATGTCAAGAGGAGGCTCTTGAGGATAACAAAAGTTACGCCGAATTGAGTTAGGATCAAGAACCCCTATCCCCATAGTTTCACCAAGAGCTAAGGGACATCTTAGAAACCATTTTGAACTCCAAATATGTCCCCCATATCACCCCTAAGATGCTTATTTCTAATGGACATATAGATATTATTCATCCAAAACAAGAATGTCCCACTCTTGATATTCCCACACAAGAGAAAGCAATGATCAATATTCTTGATTCTTACAGTGATTGTGCATCGTCAACATCTTTTGAAGCAATATCAACAGATAATGATGTCATAGAATCAGAGAAAACAATTCATATTCTTGAACAAAAGGAACCCATAACAATATCATGTGTTCATGACAAGTCATATTCAATGGCTATGGATTAGAGGATACATTATCAGGGCAAGGAATTAGGTATTGTCAATACCTTCACAACACTGGGGGAAATATTGTCTACAACAAACATCAACATTTGGGGCACGAAGAATCCTTATGATGAAAATACTATCAATGCTACAACTAACCATATCATGAATTTGTATTCACCCATTGTCTCATACACAAATGGGGACCAATGTAAAAAGAAAGATTCCTATCAAATCAAGGAGAATATTATCAAATAAAATGATGCAATAAAGAAAAAAGGACATGTCAAGTACAAATGGATACCAAAGAAAAATAAAGAAAAACATCCCAATGATACTCCATAAATCAAAGAAACTATGGGGAAAATTCAAAAAGGGAAATGTATCCATCAAAAGCATCCGCAAATACAAAAGCAGGCTTCTCAAGCAAGGAACGAAGTATATCCAGTGGTTGGTCCTAATTCCATGAAAACCTCCAATGTTCCCACCTATCATTGCTCATCTTCTCAAGTTTGGAGAGTCAAAGGTACAAAACCATCAACTGATCCATCTCATATTCCTTCATGCATGTCACCATCCACTCCATTCATAATATCCAATTCTTGCATCAATCGTGTGTTGGTAACTAACCTTCATCAAAAGGATTCTGAAGGTACTGTTTCACGATGTGCACACATAGACAAGGTTAATTCTGGTATCGACAAGGCAGATCAAAGCTCCTCAAGATTGCATTCCAATGCTCGTGTCTTAGTGAAGAAACTTGTTCAAGAAGGATATCATTGGAACATTATGATAGTGGCCTCTACATGAGTTCCACCAGATGGTTCAACATGAGGGAAAAATTTCCAAAAATAAAATAAAAAAAATAAAAAAAATCAAGAAAATGGTAAAAAATAAAAAATCATCCTCCAATGAAAACCACTTTGGTGGCACTTTGGGAAAGTACTATAATGAAAACCTGGAAAACAAGCATCATGAGTATAATCACTCATCTATACGATCCTTCTCAGACAAAAGCATGTCATCCTTGTCATGATAAATCCAATGTTCCCTCCATCCATCCAATCCACATCCATCCAGATATTCTAGTTTATCTTGATCTTAACAAAGATTCGATGTATACTTCAACTTTACTCATGGAAAAATCTTGACCGAATCTTTACCATTTTATCTCATGAAGTCCCATAGGCCATATCTAGCATGATAAATCTCTGTTAAAATCTTCGCATAAACATTACCTATCTTGGTTTGTCCATTGCACTATGAAACATTGCTAGACACTGGGGGTAGGTTCTTGCACTCTTGTTTTCAAATAACTCTTGATCCATGTCTTATATCTCACAATGTGACATCGATATTCTGATCTAGGTATCGTTTACCTCAAAATCTCTTGAAAATTCCAAAAACACTTGCAAAATCTAAAAATCTAAAAACATCAAAATCTTGTACAAATAAAATCCAAAAATATTCAAAAAATTGTAAAGTCAAAATCTAAAACATCCAAAACACATCAAAATCCCTAAACAAGTCAAAACATCAAAAATCCAAATACAATACCATGTCGAACTACAAGTCTCTGAGCTTGAATTTAGGCAAGGCCATCATTGATGTGTCCCCGAGACACCCTAGGTAAGTCCTTTAGGAGTCTATCATAATAAATTTGGCACTCCATTGACTGTTTATCTCTCATCAATAATAAGTCAAGATAGTCGAACTACATGGTCTCTGCATGTATAATGTAGGCAAGGCTCATCTTTGATAAGCCCCCGAGGCCCCTAGGATAGTCTTTTAGGTTAGGTTCTTGGTCAAATCTTAGAAAATTCTGAAACATTTGAAAACTCAAAAAACACCTAAACATTTGAAAAATCAGGAAACAAAAAAACCTTGGAAAACTAAAAAACACCAAAAATATTAGAAAACATTCAAAAATACCTAAACAACATCAAATATATTTGAGAAAACCCTAAACAACCTCAAATAATCAAAAACAAAATCATTCACATAAACTTTCAAAAACAACCAAAAACAGCCTCAAAACATTTTAAAATACCAAAAACATTGAAATATACTGAAAACTCCAAAACCATCCATCCCATTTCACTTTCACCCATAATAAAATCAATCATCGCCTTCAACCTTTGGCAAAACAAGTAGAAAACAAGTATTGCGAGTCGTAAAGTGGGAACATAAAGTATCAAAATATGAAGTCTAGATCATAGGTAACTGAGTCAGTAGAGTTTGTATCAACGGCCTATCACACACCTAATCCTAATCAAAACATATGATAACATGTCTTAGGATGCATCCTTCCTACAATGGGCATTATCATTGGCAATCACTTTGGATATTTATCCTCAAAAGACACCTTTGGCAAGAGATATAGATAACACTAATTGTTTTTCTTTGATATTTTCTTATGATTTATCTTGTTGACCCATTCCAAGAACCTCTCAATGATGTCTAAATGATTTACAAAGAAAATAATGAGGCATCGATCATTATCTTTTGTTTGTTGTGCTTGTGGGGTATTCTTGTAAAAACATCTTGGCGCATACTTGCTTAGTTGTGTGTAGGGAGGTTGTTTAGAGTAAATTGTTGAGTATTGCATATGCTTTGGTCTGAGATAATCTAAACTACATTCCAACGAGGTTTTTTTATGTCAAGGTGTGAACAAGAACTGTCCTATCTATTTGTAGAGTCAAAGTCCATCACACTAGATACAATGTCATCCTGGTTATCGATACCTTGATGCATCATGTCTATTGTTATATCAAACATAAGGAATGACATAGAGTCCCAATCCAAAAATATGAGAAAAATCATCCATCTCATCACCATATCTAATAAAGTATCAAAGAATCATAGGCTTGTTAGAATTCTAAATCAATCTCAAAACAATGGTTAACCCATCCATCTTATTTTTCTTATTCTTCTATCTTTACTAACATTTCTATCCAAGTATCAAATATGTGTGATATATCAAAATATACATGAGGCTACCCATGACCGATGATTGTCTATACATCATCAAATTTGTCTACATCAACATATGAGCTTTCCATGAACTATTTTTCATCCTCTTCACTAGCAATCCCTCTTCTGTTGGGGCATAATGGGGCATCTATATCATATTCAACTCAACAATCTGAAAAAGTTGCAGCTCTTTGATTCAAAAGCAACCTTTAATCTCAAGCATCTTAAGCATAAGTTTTATTTTCACCTATCATGAGCCCGATCAGAACACTTTATTCTCTAATCGATCTCTCGAGGGGGAAACCAACCATCTTTAGATCATATCGATATCAAATCATCTAACAAATTTTGTTCCTAGCCTTGCTAGCAAATCTTGATGAATTTATCAAATCAGCATCATTGGGATATATCTTTCCCTATCAATCCTTGTGTTGTTCATATCTTGACAACACTATCCTTGCATTGTTGTGAATCCTCAACAATATTATCAATCAATCAATCAAATCAATCAACTTTAGCTTGGCTATCAATGTCTCAAAGAGATCATCGATATCCTTTTTGCATCATCATCAACATCAGTCTTTGAACCAATGCAACGAGTACCTTGCTTCAAAGAGGGGAAAAATGTAGACACTTAAAAATGTCTTGAATGATATCACATGCTTGAATCTGATTTACTAACACCATTTCATCCTAAAACCCATCCTCTTTTTGCTTAATTGATTAAATTAGCTTAGCTATTTAATTAATTGCATCACTTTCATCTATTAATCTGATTAATCTAATTAGGTTAATTCCTCCCCTTTTCATGCTAATCTTTTATTCTATTAAATTGGATAAATTAAAATATTCAATTTTAACACCCTAAGTCCTCTCATTTAAATTAAATAATCCTAATTATTTATTAAATGTCGTTTTGATTTATTTTCATTAAATAAATTATTTAATGAATATCCTAAATTCCTCTAATTTGCATAATAGAAACTTGGTTTTAATTATCAAATTATTAATTAATTATAATTCTCCCATATTCTCATAGAAGATTATTTCCCTTTGCATTCATTTGAAAAAGGGAATATTCCTTTTTGAAACAAACTTTCAAAAAAGCTTCTTGTGCAAGTTTTGAAAGTGTGTTTCTTTGGATGAATGTAAGACCTTGATTAAATATCTTGCATCCTCAACCCTTGATGGGAATCCATGATCCACGCCTCCATTTTCCTTCCATCTTGACCATTGATTGATTCCTTCAATCTTGACCATCAGTTTCATGTTGCCTACTTTATAAATATAGCTTGCATCTATTGAATAGGGATCCATATTTTTAATATAAAACTTATGATGTTGAAAATCACTCTCACTTGCATCTATACTTATCATATTTAGCATTTTTAGTTTAAATCTTGATCATATTATCTCAGAGCATCCATTAATGGCTTCCATGGTAACTTAGTTGCATCCACTTAGCATATTTTAAAACTAGGGTTTTAATCTTTCAAATCATACACTCACATCAATCATCTTAGATTTTATCATGTTAAAATATCTTTCATCATATTTTAAAACAAATATCACAATGGTTTCATCAAGTTTCTTCAATAAAACTGATTGAAACAAGCTCATTATCCAAGGGATTGGGAAAGAGTCGGTATTCCACATCAATGTGACACCACTCCCCCAATAGGATAATTTTCAATGGCTTAGAGTAGATGTTTATCAAGCTTTCATGTTTTAGAATGATAGTTTTAATGGATTCTTTGCTTTGTTTACATTGAATGATTTTATTGGGATTGATGCATAGTGGCTTTAGTATTCTTTGAATCCTCATGGATCAAGTGTAGTTAACCTATACTATTCCATTGGTCACACACACCACCTACCACATTGTAGGATTCCACCTCACCCAATAGGTCTCACAAAGTGATACAACATAGTAGGCTTAAACTTAGGATAAAATAGACAATTAATCAATAAATTAAATTCTAGGACTTGCAAAGGTTGACACACCCTAATCCCAACTGCTAGGGACTATGAGTCCCATGGAATTAAAACACCATCTAAACTTTTACATGCTCAAAAACTTTATCAATGCTTTTGCAACATTCACCAAAGTGTCAAATTTCTCCAATTTCACCTTCCCATCTTCCACCATGTCATGGATTAAATGGATTGAACATAAATGTGCTTCATTCTGACAAGGAAGGTAGGATTATTTACCAAACATATGACACTCTGATTTTCACAAAAAATAATAATCATTTATGCATCAAGCTCAACATTAGAACATAATATCCTAAGACAAATGGATTCCTTACAAGCATGAGTATGTTCTAGATAATATGCTTCTATCATGGACAAAGTGACTACAACTTACCACTTACTCAACCAATTAATAACACCACCAAATATAGTGAATACATATCCACTAGTGGATCTTTCATGGTCAATTTCACTTTACCAATCATAATCCACATGTCCATGAATACAGACTAAATATCAAGGCCCAGAAGGATATGCATGAAAAAATGGAATACTTAGAATTACCTTGCAATATTTGAGAACTCTCTTATTCACATCTCAATGTACCCATCTAGGATTAGCCATTAAATTATTCAAGAATCCCACTTCTTGGGTAATGTCTGGCCTAGTATAGAGCATGGCATACATCAAACTACCAACAACACTCACATACAATACTATGGTCATATCCTCCATCTCAGAAGGAGAGTTTGGAAATTCCTCCACAAATAGCTTCATCCCTTGGGTAACATAAACAATTAATGATCTACAAGATGTCTTGTTGAATCTCTCCAACACTAAATTTACATACTCTATCTTAACAAAAGTTTTTTTTTAACTCTTTTGATCTCCATTCCTAGGATATGCCAAGCTAAACCTAAATATTTCATTTTAAGCTATGTTGACAACTAATATTTTAAATTTGAAGTCATAATTTTATCATTCCCAATAAACAACATATTATCTACATACAATAAAATTATGGGAATGTTATCATTATTAGTCTTATAATAAACACAGTGATCAAATTGTGATCTAAAAAATATCAAGCTCAACACAAAGGTATCAAAAAATTTGTACCACATCCTAGGAGACTATTTCAGACCATATATAGACTTTTTAAACTTTTAAACCACATTTTATTTAACTTTGGAAATAAAATTCTTTAGTTGTGACATATAAATTTTCTCCTCCAAATCACCATGAAGGACATTTTTCTTCGCATCCATCTACTCAACTTCTAAGTCACAAGTTGAAGCAAGTGATAACATGAATGGAATGGATGCCATCTCTTCTACAATAGAGTATATTTCACCATAATCAATTCCCTCTACTTGCGAATATTCATTTGCAACTGATCATGCTTTATTATTTTCAAAACTACCATTAGGACCAAAAATTCATCAACACCCATTTACGACCAATGAGTTTATGTCCTTTAGGAAAAGGTACCAAATCCCATTTTTTTATTTTTCTTCAATGTAACAATATCTTCATCCATGTATTTAATCCAAGGATTTGTATCACTCGTACCCATAGTCTCTTTTACAATCCTAGGCTCATCAATATTAGCAATCAAATCAAATACAACTAGAATCCAACAATGAATAACCAATCCTTTCTTATTGTCACCTAACTCATGTAGACTTCCTCAATGGTTGAGGTTGAGGTTATTTTTCTTCTAAAATTTAAGATATTCTAGATCTCTCCTCATCATTAGGTCCATTAGGTGTACATAGTTCATTTTTCAAAAGAGTAGGTGGAACATGAACTACATCCTTTTCCTTCTCTTCTTTCTTTGGATATAAGACAATAGGAGAAGGTTTCAACTATATAAATATAATACTTATAATAAGAGAATATTCTCAGCCACTAGTAGATCCCAACGCTTTTACCCTTTCATATTGACACCATAGCCAATGAAGATACACTTAATTTACTTGGTCTCCAACTTATACCTCTTTTCATTCGACACATGTGTATATGTCTCACATATAAATGATTTTATATATTAATGAGGGCTTCTTACCCAACCAAAACTGTATGGGTATCTTATCAACAAGCACTGATATAGGAGATATGTTTTCTAGATAGCATGTAGTGGCAACAAATTTAGCCCAATTTTTTTTCTTAAGGCCAGCTCCACTCAACATACTCCTAGCCCTCTCCATCAACATATTGTTCATCCTCTCCACTACTTCATTCTATTGAGAGTGTATACATTTGTATTATTCCTTTCAATCCCATGCTCTTTATAGAAATTTTTGAATTTTTCTAAACAGAATCCACCATCATTATCAAATACGTTTTCATTTTGTTTATTCTTCTCCTCACATTTTTGTGGAAATGACTAGTGTATGACCTAGAAAATGATTGGGAAATTGAATAATTAAATAGAAAATAACACAATTCACAATCAATACCAATAGATCATTAAGATAGATTTCAATAACAATAAAATATAACAAAACAACACACACATGATTCCACACAACTTCCTTAGCTAAAATCCATTTGTTTTCCTCTTTGCAGAGAAAATTTAGTGATAATTGCTCTAATATTTTGTAGCACAAAGCACTAATAATATGTGTATAGTTTCTTTGTAATAATGAGAGAGGAGGAATGGATCATAAGAAGGATAAATTTATATATTTTCAGTGATATCGATCAACAATCAAGATCGGATGAAGGACTGAAAAGATCAATGGCTTATAATTGATGAGAGGAGTCGATGAGTAGTTAATTGATCTCCTGATTTTAGCTAATTGATTGTATGGGTCAATTAAGAGAATTGATTGGAGAGATGAGTATGACTGAAAATTATTAGACAAAATTGATTGCTTAATGAACTTGAAGTGAGTGTGAGTGAACTAGAATTGATTAAGGAGTGGATTGAGGGTAAGTCTCAGTCAACTGGTGAGGTGGAAATGCATGGGTAACTAATAATTAAATGAATTAATTATTAGTTACATGTGTAATGTGGAAATGAATAAATAAACAAATAATTTTATTTATTTAAGGAGAAGATAATGATGATTAATAATTGAATAAATTAAATAATTAAAAAAAATTATTTAATTTGAGAAGTGGGAAAAGGGAAATTAATTAATTAATTTTTAAATAAAAGAGGGGTAAAAAATTTATTGAATAAAAAATGCATTAAAAAGCCAAAAGAAGCACACCCACCCAAGGTAACAACAAAAAACAAGAATTAAGTCACACCCAAAAAGAACCTCATATCCTCCATAACCCACTCCTCAAGAACAAGGGTCAAATCACCAAGAAGGTTACCCCAATCATCCACATACCAAGTCCCCATCTTCTCAGAAGCCCACCTAGCCTAACCATCAACTACCATGTTCCACTCCCGAGGAACATGACAAAAAAAATGGACTCCAAAGTCGAGCACAAAGAGACAATTTGCTTGACCACCACCACCAGCTACCAATTTACA
The DNA here is from genome assembly GCA_007115665.2 of Sequoiadendron giganteum. Lineage (NCBI taxonomy): Eukaryota > Viridiplantae > Streptophyta > Pinopsida > Cupressales > Cupressaceae > Sequoiadendron > Sequoiadendron giganteum. Next base: position 297,193,101 of record CM021107.1, read on the forward strand.
TCCTCCAAGTGTCTCTTATTCAACATATCAATAATAACCTAAAAATAAAACTCATAAACAATTTTCCGCCAACCAAGGACACAAGCACATTCAACCACCAAAAGAATAGAAATAGCTTCCATGAGATTATTAGTATCTTGACCTCTATGCATAGAGAAGAAAAAGACAACCACTCCCAAACTATCTCTCCCAATACCACCAAATCTAGCATGCCTAGGATTTCCCCTAGATGATCCATCTATATTAATTCTCAGCTCCCCTAGAGTAGGGGGACACTAGTGACCAACACGAGAAATCCTCTCATGCCCATTCCCATGATGAACACCTCTCAAATTTCTCTTTCCCTTTGTTGAGAGGCCCAAAGAATTAACCACTCCAAGATCACCAAGATCAATAGGAACATACAAATCACACCCAACAACCAAAGTATCCTAAAGAACCCCTAGAGTTCTCATCCAAAACTAACCAATAAGTAACTTCTTATCCTAAACAATTCTCCGATTGCGCTCCAACTAAATATGCCAAACTATCAAACTGGGGTCGATGATCTAGGAAATACAAAGAAAAGTGGTCTTAGCAGGAGGTGACCCTTGGCTCCTCCACAAGTCCTCCAAAGAAGAAACATGGCTACGCAACTAGCACTAGAGGTTCCACTAGAAGTGCTAGATAGATTTTGTAAAATAATACTAAAAGAAGAGGCGGGGAAAAAATTCTTCATGCCCAACACACATAACACACCTGGAAGGGACCTGAAACCCACGCTTCCAAATTTTCTCCCAAGTAAGACACCTACCTTGCACCACTAACCAGGAGAAGAAATTACACTTAGGCCAAGAAAACTTATTCCAAATTTGTTTCCACCATGGGACCTCATAATTCCCAAACAACTTCTTATCCAAAACTTGATAGCCTGAAGCAATAGAAAATTTATATTTTGAATCAAGACCCCAAGCCAACACATCTCTCCCAGGAAGAGAATTAAAAACACAATCTGACAAATCTTAGCACTTTCTTGATGATCCTCAAATACACCACTGTGAAGCCAATCCAAAGGATCCTTCCACCTGGACACATTAATCTAACCCAAGGTCTGTTGATATTTGTAATCCGCCACACAACACCAACCAACATCCATAAAATGTCAACTCAAATTTTGGAGATGAGGGTGAGTAGAAAAAATGGGAGGGTGACCATCCCAAGAATCATACCAAAAGAGAGCTTCATGACTGCTATTCCAAATCCAAAACAACCCCTGCTTAACCAGCTTGGCACCCCTTTTGAGAGTACCCCAAATCATAGAACCCTTCCCCTCTAGACTAAATCTGGCAAGCTCAACACTCTCAACCACACCCAAACATTTTGATGTAATAATTTTAGGCCACAACTGATGCTAGTACGAACACCATCACCAATAAAATTTAGCTACTAAAGCCTACCCACTCAAATCAGTTCAACGTAAGCCCAATCTTCCTTCCTACTTTGGCCTAAAAATAACATCCCACTTAACCAAACTCCACTTTCTATGAAGAAGATTACAAAACCAAAGAAATTGATGAGACAAACTCTCAAAGTCTTTGACAAAGCTAGAAGGAGTAGAAATAATGAAGCATCTATACAGAGGAAGAGCCTGCACCACAGACTTTAAAAGAGTCATTCTATCTACCAAAGAAAGCCACTTACAAGTCCAATTGCTAACTAGATTTCAAAACTTGTCAATAATCCCCTACCAAAATAGTTTAGGAAGTGAACGAATAGCAAGCGAAATGCAAAGATAAGCAAAAGGGAGCGAACCAATCTGGAAACAAGTAATGCCAACAATTCTCCTTTAGATAATCTTAGGAGTGTTGAATAAGTAGATGAAAGACTTACCCTCACTAATATGCTGGCCTGAAGTAGCCAAGTAACTATTGGATGTTGTAGTTATGTTGCTGATATGTGGTTTTCATTGATGTCAACACTATTAGCATTGATGTTTTGAAGGCTATATATGTTGAAGATATTGAGAAAATTATAATAAATATGTTGAAGGTTGTCTATGAAGATATGAAGTTTAGTGTGGTGGAAAATTCAGTATGTTGGTATTCAGAAGTTGCACTTTAAAGGGTTTGTTTTTGAGCCTATCTAGTTTATACTCTAGAAGTTTCAGAGGTGCGCATCAAGATTTGTGCAAGTTATGAGTTTATGTGTTCCTATAGTTATTTTTTTATTGTAGTTGGTGTTTCTGAAAGAAAAGAATGTAATTATGGTAATTTGAGTTGTTGTGTATGCTTATGCAATGTTCGTTGATGTTTCTAGATCATGCTCTATCCTTGTTGCATGCCCACATTGATCAGTGTGATCATGATTGGATATTTTTCCATTGTGTGTTTGGTTTTTCATGTTCTTGGTTGACATGGTGGTTCTAGCATGTTGTAGATCCTCATGGATTAATCTTTTAGTGTTTGGCATGCTTGAGGAAGTTTTTTTAGGTCTTCATTATGTTGTGACTGATTTTGGTTGGTGCGCATTGAGATTTGTTCATGAATTGGGCCAACAATTTGTAATTCATTTATTCTTTTATTTTTGGCTAACAAATTTGTTGATGTAATTCCATGAAGTAGATATATAAGAATGATTTTTTCTTCATTTTGAAGTGTGTGTGATGTATATGTGAGAAGTGTGAATATAAAATGTGCAAATAGAGATCAAATCATTCGATTGCAGAGAAGAGTGTGAAGAAATTTGAGCGAAGTGTGAAGAAGTGTTTTTGTGCCTAACCGAAAGTGTCATCAGGCTTTTGAAGAAGCTAATTTCTTAGTTCAACCTCTTCAGATGGATTTAATCTGAATTTTTTATACAAGATAGTGTGTCTTCTTTGAGCAGTGAGCTCTAGGCAGTGTTCCTGAATGCATGTGCATTCCTTATTCATTTTCTTTATACTTTTAACAGTATATAACTTGTGGACTAACCTCCACCGTGGTTTTTCCCCTAACATGGTTTCCACGCAAGAATACTGGTGTTATGTGTATTTCAAAATAATGTGTTGTTGATTCACACTTTCACTGTTATTTATCAGATCTGAGATTAAAGCTTAATAAGGTTAATAATTTTTAAATTTTGTGACAACTGATTCACCCCCGCCTCTCAGTTGTCTATTCTTGTTTTTCCAACAATTGGTATTAGAGCAGGTTCCTTTGAAGAAGTTTAATAGCTTGAGGCGATCTGAGATGACATCATACAAGAAGGATAGTCCTATATTCAATGGAACAAACTACTCTCTATGGAAGGCTAGAATGGAGTGTCATTTGAAGTGCATTGGTGATCCCTTTTGGAAGATTACAAAGAACAAATATGTTATTCCTCATAATGGTCCCTCTACTCCTGATGAGATCAAAGAAATTGAAACTAATATCAGGGCTATAGAGGCATTATTGTGTGCTTTGAAAGACTTTGAGATGAAAAATATAATGGGTTTCAAAATAGCATATGAGATATGGAAGAAGCTAGAAACATTATATGGAGGAGATGCACAAGTGAAAGTTGCTAAGCTACAAAGAATGAAAGGCAAATGGGAAAACTTGAAAATGAGCAAAGATGAAAACATTATTTCTTTCATGCAAAAGTAAATGAACTAGTGATGGGTATTAGATGTGCCAGTGGAATCCTGGATGAACAAGAGATTGTGGCTAAAGTGCTCAGATCATTGCCTACTTCTTACAAAATGAAATCTCATGCTATTGAAGAACTCGGGACAATAATATATTTGACAAGAGATATGTTGATTGGTAAGCTTGCTACCTTTGAATTGAGTGAATTTTTTGAATCTACTCCTAAGAAAAAATCTGCATTTAAGGCTACTATATCCGAAAGAAACCAACTGAGATATGATTTGGGAGAAAGTTCTAGAAAAACATTCAAGTATGAAGATGAGATGAAACAGATTGAAGATGAAGAAAGAGAACTAGAAGAGCTGGAAGCATTGATTGTGAAAAGAGAAGCCAAAGGATAAGGTAAGTATAAATAAAAGTTTCCTATTAAATGTTTCACTTGCAATAAGATAGGTCATTTTGCATCAAGGTGTCCTGAAAGAGTTCCTAGGTTCAAACCTGATAAGCCTAGATTTCAAAAAAAATGTTATTATGCCGAAGAAGGTGTTACTGATGATGAATCTGATAAAGAAAATAGAAATGGAGATGGATGGGTATTCATTTCTATCAAGGAAAATGGTCTGGTGTCCACTGAATCTGCTAGTGATAAGAATATTGAGAAAGCTCTTGCAACCAGAATTGAAGAAAATGATGAGTGGGTGATTGATAACGGATGCTCACATCATATGACTGGAGACAAAAGCAAGTTTATAAGCTTGGAGAACTATAACGGTGGTATTGTAATATTTGGAGATAACAATGTTGGTGTGATTTGTGGCAAAGACACTATTTCTCTTGGTGGTAAATATAATATTGTTGATGTCATTTATGTTGAAGGATTGAAGCATAATCTATTAAGTGTTGGACAGATGGTCGACAAGGGATACAATCTTAAGTTCAAAGATGGTAAGTGCAGGATACTAGGAAATTCTAGAAATGTAATTACTTCAGGTACAAAGACAAGAGGTAAGATTTTTCACCTGAGTGCTGCTAGTGAAAGTTGCTTAATTTCTCAAGTTGATGTAAGCTAGTTATGGCATAGGAGGTTGTGTCATGTGAATTTTGATAACATTGTCAAAGTAAGCTCCACTCAAACAGTTAGAGATATTCCTAAGCTAGTGAAGCCTACTAACACCATATGCAAGGAATGTCAGATGGGAAAGAAGACTAGAATTTATTTTCGGAGCAAACAACATCATTCTAATGGAGTACTAGAGCTGGTGCATACTGATCTATGTGGTCCCTCCAAAATCAAAAGTCTACAAGGAGAAATATACTTTTTGTTGCTTATTGATGATTACTCTAGGATGATATGGGTTGCTTTCTTGAGAGAAAAATATGAAACATTAGAAACGTTCAAAAGTTTCAAAGTTATGGCTGAGAATGAGACAAATTTAAATATTAAATGCTTAAGGTCAGATAGAGGTGGTGAATTCACTTCCCGGGAGTTCAATTCTTTCTGTGAGGAGCATGGAATCAAAAGACAATTATCTACTCCCCAGACCCCTCAACAGAATAGAGTTGTTGAGAGAAAGAACAAAACAATTCTAGATGTTGCTAGAACTATGATGTTGGAAGGTAATGTTCCTCATATCTATTGGAGAGAAGTTGTAAGCACTTCTATATATACTATTAACTGGGTAAATGTCAATGGTAATTCTGGTAAGACTCCTTTTTAGCTGTGGTTTGGTTATAAGCCTACTGTTAAATATTTCAAAATCTTTGGAAGTAGATGTTATATCAAAAGAGATGAAGATATAGGCAATTTTGATGCTAGGAGTGATGAAGGAACATTTTTGGGTTACTCTACTAAGAGCAAGGCCTACCAGTGCTATAATAGAAGATTGAGGAAAATGGTTGAAAGTGAAAATGTCAAAGTTGATGAAGACACTGCTAGATAATCTAGATACTATGGATATGATTTAGATGACCAACATGATAGTAATGATAATGGAAAGAATTATCAGACATAGAATCAAGCTCAAATTGTTCTGATGAGTCAAGAGAATCAAGAAGGAGAAGCTAGTGGAAGTGCAAAAGAAAGAATAGAATAACCAAAAGTTCAAGAAAATCCCAAAGTTTTGAGGTATGTAAAGCTAAATCACTCTAAAAATCAGATTATAGGAGATAAGAACAAAGGTGTGCATGCTAGAAGAAGAATTGCAGAAGAGTATCGTCTGATTTCCAAGACTGAGCCCAACAATGTCAATGAAGCATGTAAAGATGAATATTGGATGGAAGCAATGAAGGAAGAACTGATGCAGATAGAGAAAAATGATACATGGATTCTTGTTCCCAGACCTCAGGATAAAAATGTGATTGGAACCAAATGGGTCTTTCGAAATAGGATGAATGAACACGGTGAAGTGGTCAGAAGTAAAGCAAGACTGGTATGTAAAGGGTACTCACATATGGAAGGTATTTATTTTGAAGAAGCCTTTGCCCCTATTGCTAGAATTGAAGGTGTAAGATTGTTTCTTGCTTATGTTGTTTTAAGAACTATAAATTCTATCAAATGGATATAAAGTTAGAATTTCTAAATGATGAGCTAGAAGAAGAAGTATATGTTGAGAAACCCGATGGATTTCAACTAACTGAAAAAGGAGATATGGTCTGTCAATTGAAGAAAGCACTGTATGGACTCAAGCAAGCCCCTAGAGCCTAGTATGTTAGAATGGATAAATACTTGTTGAATCTTGGATTCAATAAAGGTACTGTTGATAGTAATCTGTATTTTAAGATGGACCAGGATAAAGATTTTATTATTGAAGTCTTTTTTTATGACATCATTTTTGAGGGTGATGATGACTTATATATGAATTTTTCTAATGAAATGAAAAGTGAGTTTGAGATTTCAATGATTGGAGAGCTGAAATTATTTTTGGGATTGTAAATTACTCAGTTAGATAATGAAATCTTTATATCTCAATCCAAATATGTAAGAGAGTTACTAAAAAGGTTTGGCATGGAAGACTCAAAGCCAGTTGGTACACCCATGATAACTAGATGCAAGTTAACACAGAATGATGATTCTCCTAAGGCAAATCAAATAAGATACAGGTCAATGATCAGTGGATTACTTTATTTGACTCAGACTAGACTAGACATCATGAATGTTGTATGTATGGTTGCTAGATATCAAGCTGATCCAAAGGAATCTCATATGACTGCTTTGAAGGGAATTTTCAGATACTTGAAAGGGATAATTGATTTTGGTCTTTGATATCTTAAAGATGATGATATTACCTTGAGTGCCTTTACTGATGCAGATTGGGCAAGAGATGTGGATGAAAAAAAAATTACTAGTGGTGGTGCCTTCTTCTTGGGGAAGAAGTTGGTGTCTTGGTTAAGTAAAAAGTAGAATTCCATTTCCTTATCTACTACTGAGGCATAATATATTGTTACTGCAAATAATTATACTCAAGTAATATGGATGAAGCAGATGCTGAGAGGTATCAGAATTGATTATGATGAGCTTGTTGCTATATTTTGGGACAATTAAAGTGCCATAAACATTTCTAAGAATCCGGTGCTGCATTCAAAGACAAAACATATATCTATCAAATATCACTTTTTGAGAGACAAAGTGAGTGATAAAGAAGTCAGACTGGATTATGTGCCTACTAAAGAGCATGTGTACCTTTGACATTGATGTCAAAGGGGGAGAAGAGCAATGTGAAAAACCTTGGGGAGAAGTGTAACATGAAAAACCTTGTAAAAACTAAGAGGGAGAAGAGTAATGTGTAAAGTTAGTTGTGTTGATGGTTTTTTTCACATCATGTGTTACTATCAATGCCTAGGGGAGGATTTTGGATGTTTTGGTTTTTTTTCTGATATGTGGTTGTCATTGATGCCAACACTATTAGCATTCATGTTTTGAAGGTTGTATATGTCGAGGATATTGAGAAAATTATAATAAATATGTTGAAGGCTATATGTGAATCTGTGAAGTTCAGTGTGGTGGAAAATTCAGTATGTTGGTATTCAGAAGTTGTGCTTTAAAGGTTTTTTTTATGAGCCTATCTAGTTTATACTCTGGAAGTTTCGGAGGTGTGCATCAAGATTTGTGCAAGTTATGAGTTTTTGTGTTCCTGCAATTATTTTGTTACTGTTGCTGGTATTTCTAGAAGAAGAGAATGCAATTCTAGTAATTTGAGTTGTTGTGTATGAATGTGTGATGTTTTTTGATGTTTCTAGATTGTGATCTATCCTTGTTGCATGTCCACGTTGATCAGTGTGATCGTGATCAGAGATTTTTTTTTTGTTTGTTCAGGTTTTCATGTTCTTGGCCGACATGGTGGTTGTAGTGTGTTGTGGATCCTCATGGATTAATATTTTAATGTTTGGCATGTTTGAGGAATTGTTTTTAGGTCTTCATTATGTTTTGACCAACTTCAGTTGGTGCACATTGAGATTTGTTCATGAATTGGGCCAACAGTTTGTAATTCATTTATTCTTTTATTTTTAGCTGACAAAGTTGTTGATTTAATTCCATGAAGCAGATATATAAGAGTGATTGTTTCTTCATTTTGAAGTGTGCATGATGTATATGTGAGAAGTGTGAATGCAAAATGTGTGAATAGAGATCAGATCATTCGATTGTAGAGCAGAGTGTGAAGAAGTGTTTCTGTGCCTAACCAAAATTGTCATCAAGATTTTGAAGAAGCTAATTTCTTAGTTCAACCTCTTCAAATGGATTTAATCTAAAAATTTTATGTAAGATAGTGTGTATTCTTTGAGCAGTGAGCTCTAGGTAGTGTGTCTGAATGCATGAGCATTCCTTATTCATTTTCTTTATACTTTTAACAGGGTATAACTTGTGGACTAACCTCCACTGTGGTTTTTCCCCTAACAGGGTTTCCACACAAAAATATTGGTGTTATGTGTGTTTTTGATGTGTTGTTGATTCATGCTTTAACTGTTATTTATCATATCTGAGATTTAAGGTTAATATGGTTAATAAGTTTTAAAATTTTGTGACAACTGATTCACCCCCTCCCCCCCCTCTCAGTTGTCTATTCTTGTTTTGCCAATAGTAACTGCCCAACACACTACACCATATGATAGCGTCCTCAACCTGAGCCCTACCCATGAAAGCAGTGGCATCCATAAACTGAAGATGGGATTGAGGGGGAATATTATTTCCCCAACTCCAGCCTTGAATCAAAACACTCTCTACCGAAGATCGAATAAACCACCCCAGACCCTCAACAAGTAAAATGAACAAGTAGGGGGATAAATGATCCCCTTGTTTGAGCCCCCTAGAAGCACCGAAAAAATCTGGAGGCTTTCAGTGTCCATTAATCAGCACTAAAAAAGGAAGAAGAAGTAACAAAACTCTTGACCCATTCAATCCAGGCACTAGAAAAACCAAATGCTTATAGAATCTTGAATGGGAAGGCCCATTTAACCCGATCATACACTTTAGCCATGTCCAACTTAATAAACATAGCTTTATCTTTAGAAAATTCCCTAGAATGAATGGTCTCCACAACAATAATGACACCATCCAAAATATGTCTACCAACAACAAAACCCCCTTGCTCCTCAGAGATTATCCCATTTAGCCAAGGTTTCATCCTCTCAACAATCAACTTAGTAATGATCTTGTAAACCACATTACATAAAGAAATTGGCCTAAAAAGATCCATATAATTATCCCCATCCTTCTTTGGTATGAGAGCTATAAAGCTAGCATTCATAGATTTCATGATTTGTTTATTCATGAAAGATTCCTGAACAACCTCCAAGAGGTCCACCTTAATCACTTCCCAAAACTCTTGAAAGAATTTGAATGGAAACCATAAATACAAGGGCTTTACCGTTTTTCATCTGAAACAAAAAATTCTCAAGCTCCGACAAGGAAATGGGATTAAGAAAAGATTCATTCATTTCATTAGTGACCAAAGGAAAAATACTATCCAAAATAATAGCTTCATCCAAATTCACTGGAGGAGAATCTTAAAAAATAAAGCAGAAAAGAAACAAGCAGACTCAACAGAAATAGTAGTGGAGGAAAAATTATCCCCATTCGATGACAATATAGAGGATATAACATTACCTTGTCTTCTATCCTTAAAAAAATATGAAAGAAAGAGGTATTCTGATCACTTGCCTGAAGCCACTCAATTCAAGGCGTGTTTCCGAAAAAAATCTCTTAATTCTCATTCCCTAGCTTCCTTTAGCACAACAACTTCCAACAAACCAAGCTCCTCAGTGAGGCCCTAGTCATGAATCTGCTTAGTAATCAAGTCCAAGCTGGCCTGAGCATTCTTCTTTGTATGAAACACATTACCAAAGTTGCCTATTCCATCACTTCAACCTATACTTCACATACTGAAGCCTCTTGGAGAAGGAGTACATAGCAATACCATGTGTCAACTTCCCAAGACACCACCAACTAGGAAGACAATCATGAAGAGACTCATCCCTAAGCCACATAAGCTGGAACTTAAAGGTCTTCTTAAAGCAACGTTGGGGTAACTCAACCAAAAGCTTGATCAACCAATGATCAGAGCCTCGCCCATCCAAAATATCAGAGCTAATCATCCACCTATCTCCCATCCAAAAAATGGACATGAGGAATCTATCCAGCCTTTCAAAAATTGTAGCATCCCCACTTCTCCTATTTCTCCAAGTAAAAACCCCATTAATAGGCTTAATATCAACCAACCTCAAGAGAGAAACATTATCCTGCAAGAGAACCGAAGAAGGCTCCAGGTGAGCATTTCCTCCCCTCTTCTCCTCCATTGGAGTAACAACAATGAAATCCCCAACCAAGATCCAAGGAAGATAAGGATCCAAAGACCTCACATATCTAACATGATCCCATAACAAAACTTTACCTTGAAAGTCAATCAGAGAATATATGTTAGAAAAAAAAACTCTCTCCCCTGACTCAAGATGAGAAGCAACACAAGAAATCAAGCCCCTACAGGAGAGTCACCAAATTGGATTGAATTTCCAAGGATCTCATAAATAGGCCACCCCACTAGAGCTACCCAATTCCCCAACACATTGAAATTGTCCACGACCCTAAATCTTTGAAGCCACACTTAGCATACTATCAACAGATAACTTAGTTTCTTGAAGGAAAACCACATCAGGAGAATGAGTATTAATCAAATCCCAAAGAGCCTTTTGTCTAGGGATGTTATTCATACCCTGGACATTCCAAGAAAGCATGATCATCGTTGAGGATGGGAGAAGTGAGAATCAATAGTCTTCACCAAACCCACCTCAACCAACGTCTCCCTAGCTAACTTAACCTTTTCTTGATCTTTCTTGAGACCAACCTTAGAGGGTTTCTCAGGAACCCCCTTTTGGGAGTTTTTTTCTGCAAACCCAAGACAAGGGAAGAAGACTTATTTTTACCTAAGTCAAGAGCACCCCACATCTCAGAGATAACACCACCTGCACCAAGTGAGTCTCAAGAAGCCTCAAGCACCCCACCTCCCATACCTAGAATCAGATTCAAAGGAGGCAAATCAATATCCATTTGAGAACCCTGGTCACCAAGATGATCCAACCTGGGAATCATAGTAGGCTATACTCCAAGCATCTTCTTTGAAAAATAACCAATCATCACCTGCAAGTCCACATGAAACCATTCTTCGTAGACCAAATCTTCAATCACCTCAAATATGTTGAAAGTTTCCTCCTCCTGCCTATCCTTGAAAGATCTATTTTTGCTTTAGTACAAATCCTTCTTTATCCATTGCCTCCCCCTGCATGGGAGCTTTACCCTTTTTTGACTTTGAGTTAGACTGAGAAGTCACATTACTTGTACTAGCATCACCAAAAGCACGAGGACACCTCCACTGAAGATAACCATACTCATGACATAGCCGACACGTGAAAGGTAACGTCTCATAATTTAACGCCCGAGTCCAAGAGCAAGGGCCAATCGTCATGTCAACTAAATTTGGGAATGAGTGACTCAAATCAATTTCAACACATACTCGTGCATAAGAAAGAACCCTTTTATCCAAAGTTTGTTGAGAAGGACCAATAGGTTTTCCCAACAACAAAGCAATTGAATGCAATATATCACTTCAACATTCAAGCGACAGCCTAGGGAGATGAACCCAAACTGGGATCCTAGAAGGTAACTCCATCGAGTTAAAGCCAACATGTCATGGATTTATGAAGAGATCCAAATGATTATAGAAATATGGTCCACCTTCAAAATCCTGGTTTTGATCAGAAATGGACGAGAAATCCACCATAAAGAAATTATTTGTAGCCATCAAAATATCAAAATCTCCTTCTGGGTTCCACATCTTGTGAATCCAGGTATCAAGAAACGACATAGAAACCCTCATCACCATGAATTTATAAATCAAAACATGATTGCTATAATAATCCAGATCATTGACCACTGCCTCTGATTAGATCACTAAAACTAGCCGCTCTTGGGCCCTCTCCAAGCACCCATTTACCTTCTACAATTTAAAGGCACCATTACATGCCAAACCTAGTCTAGAAGAAGACGGATTGGATGTCTCCACATATTCACCAGCCATAGATGAATCTCAAACAACCTTATCCAAGCATGCACATAATTCCATTGGAGCTCAAAATAAAGAGGCCCCCAACCACTCACCACCACCACCAAGCCACAACCACACACCAACCCAAAATTGGTGGACGAAAGAGAAAGGCAACAAGCCAAAATGGAAAAATGGCACCCCTACCACGCACATAGCCAACATTATTGATAGATCAAATAGAGAAAGAAACTGTGGCTCCCACCAAAAACCCCTGCTCCACACAACGACAGAGAAGAAAAGAGAGCCCTCATAGCAAATGAAGGCAAGAAACAAGAGGAAAAAAAAAAGACGGCCCCCCAAGACCCCCCGTGTGTAGTTACAGACCCCCCTCGCTCAACAAAAAATCAACAATGGTCAACTAGGGCACGACCGCTCTAGCATGCCCACAGACGCCTTCAGACCGAGCTATCCAAAAATCTTAGGAAATTAAATAATTAAATAATAATAGATTATTTAATTAAACTTTAGGAAAGATGAATAATTAGTAAATTAATTAAATAATGTTAATTATTTAATCAAAATAGATGAAAAGTGATAAAATAGATAATTTAATTAAATAATTTAAAATTATTTAATTAAAGTGGAGATGAAGGAAAATTTTAAATTAGAAGAATTAAATAATTAAAAATCATTTAATTGTCAAGATGCATGCAAAATAATTATTAATTTAATTAAATAATGGAATTATTTAATTAAATGTTGAAGATAAAATGATTATGCCAGATGATATGAAATGGTATGTTTCAGAAGAATTGTGTTAATCAAATTTAAGTGTCTATATTTAGTTTTGCCACAATTCTAACATTTTACCTTGGACTTTCAAGGAGAATTATCTCCCTAGGGATTTGGATTTGAACTTCTTGTACTTCTTCTTTTCTTTCTCCTTCGATCTACCATGAACAACAAGAACCCCCGCACCCCCCCCCGGCCTTGGAGAAGGTGTAAAATCCTGGTGAGTTTTTTTCGTTTTTCAGGAAAAAAAAAATCTCAATTGGTGAACCTTTTGTAATTTCTAGAAGTCTATAGAAATTCCTAGCGAATTGCAATTTTTTTAAAACCAAAAGAAAATTTCATTGGTGATTAAAACCTATTTTCAAAACAATAAAATATTTCCATTGGTGAATTAAACATGTTTTCAAACCAACAAGATATTTCTATCGGCGAATTAAAGTTGTGATAAAAAAATAAAAATTGTTAGAGATTCAAAAATGTTTTCAAACAAAAAAAATTATTTTCATTGGTGAATTAAACCTTTTTTCAAATGAATAAAAAAAACCATTGGCGAATTAAACATAATCTCAAACCAATAAAAAAAATCATTAGTGAAATAAAGTGCTATGCCTGATAGGATGGTGAAGGCAAGATCTCTTCATCGGACCTAGATAAGTGGATATTGGTGGGACATTGATGATGGTCCCTTCGACATCCCGATAGGATGGTGATGATGGCAGATGGCGAATGCTAAGGTGACATGTTTCTTTGTGGGCCTATTCCTTTTTCTAGCAATATCAGAGAGGGGCGAATATCGATGAGACCCTAAAGTGTCTCAGTCTGATATGTTGGTGTTCCTTTGATGGTGTAAAGCACCAAAGGAAAATCAATGAGCCACATCGAGGTGATAGTGATTTTTTGATGAGACAGTCACAGGGGTCTCTTTGATATCCTGATTTAAGTTCAGTCAATGGTGCAAGGAGGAACATTGGTGGGACCCGATGAAAAGTAGGTGACATCAAAGTGACAAAGGGATGTTGGAGGGAGCGAAATAACAGTCCCTTCAATATTCTGATGGAAGCTCGTCAGGAGGAAAGGAGAATATTGGTGGGACCAATAAAATTGTCCCTTTGACACAATGAAGTTCTGGAAATAGTTGACTCGTGTTTTTTTCTGGGCGATGCCATTACTACGCAGCAACTCCCCAGCTACCAGATCTATTTTTTACGGCTTCAAGGCCAACTTTAATGCATTCTCTAACTCCTCCAAGTGGATTTGTGGAAGCCATAATCATTCATTACTGCTACCAAATGTAATATTATTCTTCTAATATATAATATATATAGGCTCTAATGCCTTTTATTTAAAAAAATAAAAAATAAATCATAGCGTGGGTGGCGAAAATATCAAATGCTACATATTATTCTATTATGGGAAAAATTTCCCCCACATCCAAATTCCTTTATAAAGTGTCTAGAATGGGGAAAAGTGTCAACATATTCATTATTTATGAAGCCAAATGTCAGCGTAAATCAATATAAACCATGACCATTCGATGACTTTTCAATGGAAAACTGTAGTTGCATTTCAAAAGCAAATGTCTGAAGCACTAGACTTGTGAATTCAAACCTCTGGAATAACATGAATCATTATATTTCCAAAAATAAATGGTTGAAATTTTATTACTTATTAAATCACTTAAAGTCATGATAGCCAAAATAATATTTTATCGTTGATTGGCTACCAGTAGTTGGTGGCTTAAGTTATGACTTAAGCCTTTTGAGTCATCGTGGTGACCGACCCCTCGACCTAGGTGATTACCAGTTCTGTGGAGTATCAAATTTTTGTGAAAAATATTTTCCTTGTCTTTTGGTCATGGCCCCATTTAAATATTCTTTCCATTGGCAGGGTGTGTTTTGATTGCATTAACGGGAGTCATGTTATAGTCCTTTCGATATCCCGCAGTGTCTTCGACGTAGCTTCATCAGTGGGACTCTAAGGTGCATCCCCCCAATATGTTACTATCTCTTCAATGAACTATGAGTGGTTGGTGGTGGAGTATGATGCCATATGGTAGAAAACTAGCAACAACCCACTAGCCCGCGGTGATTTAGTGGGCCCTTTTCTTTGCTCGACAGGGGAGTGGGGAGGCGACGTGTGGTGTGGTGGGACCCGACATGGGTCAAGGATGGTTTTTGTTTTCATTGCATCAAGAGGAATCTGATATTACTCCTCTTGATATGTTGGGGTCCTTTCGATCATTCCATCAAAGAGACTAAAAGGTCTCATTCCGATATATGGTTGTCTCTTTGATGATGTCTTATGGTGATCGGATTGTGCAGGATGTGTTTCTAGTGGGACTTGATGGGAAAGAGGATGAGGTGGTGGATGGTGATGTACAACCAAGTGGTGCTGAATGATTTCTTGATGGGCCAACTCACATCATTGTTGTGAGTTGCGCTATGTTGATGAGGATGATAGGTGGAAAACTTCGTGCATCAGAAGGACTCTGAAAAGACTCATTCTGATATGTTGCAGTCCTTCCCATCGTTGCATTGAAGGGACTCTAGATGTGCTCACACCGATATGTTGTGGTCCCTTTAATTATGGTTATGCAATTTCTTGGTGATCGACCACCCTGATTTAGAGGTGGATATCAACAAATATGTTTTAAACCTTCATTGGGGATTTGATCTCATCCCTCCATATTATATTTGACGGTTAGAATTCGAATGCTAATGGTTGGCTACCTCATTTCATGGGTAACCACAAACAGTAATGGTGTAACTACGTCTGAACTACTAGATTGATTTTGAATGTCCTATTTGATTTGATAACTTGATACTAAAAATGCTAGAAAGTATGACACATGGCATGCGCTTTATTTTTATTGATTTTCGCATATCCACCTGATTGTCTTTCTTTGAAGTGTGGTTGTGGTACATCCAAAGTGATTGATTAGATAGCTTGATATTGAAACTGTACGACTTACTGTAGATGATGATGTCATTAATCCAGTGATCAATTGAAACAAGATTTGTAATGATTTCATATTGTTTGAGTGGTGATTTTGATAGATTCTCATCTTGAGTTATAGTTTTCATGTAGCCATACATTAATCGAAATAAACACTTGTAATTGTAAATGTAAGACTTAACTTACACGAATCGATTAAGCTAGTTTTCTGGTTTACGTGATTATCATTATACCCAACCTCACACGAATCGCAAGTAAACAAGGATCTGGCTGGTAGTGGTACTGGTGGCCCATAAATAGGGATAGTGAGCACAAGTGAAATCATTCATTGAAGGCTAAAGGCTTTACTATTGAGTGCAATGTTTTGAATTGTCATAAGGGTTTTCAATTTGTAAGGTTAATAAGGAAGAATATGATGTAGTATTATTAGGGATACTCTAAATTCTCCCACCTCCAGTTATGTAGTTATAGAGTAAAAGACCAATTTCCTTCAAGTTTAAAATGGGTGTAATTGGAAAGAAGTTGATTTGGTTCACCTGACTTCTTAGATAAGTTATGAATGTGGATGAGAAGCTCTAACAGAGATAAGTGCTTTCATAGAGAGGAACTGCGGACTTACAAACACATTGTGAGCTATGAAAATACATGGAAGTTGTGATAGGTTCATTTTTTATTCACAACTCCTATTTCCCCAGCATGGTTGGCCAGGCAAGCCCTATGCATTTATTTTTAGAGCTGCATTTGCATTACATTGTCACTAGTAGAAGCTTGAAATCAATTTTTAATCCATTCTCAGGAGCAACAACTTGGAATCAGTTGTGTCTATGCAAAGTAACATATGTCTTTTATTTAAAACAAGAGATTTCATACTCTACTCATCTTTAAAAAGATATGTACTAATGTAACATTGTAATTCAATTGTAATAAAATAAACAGTTGTGTTATTCTTTGTTATTCATTCATACTAAAGAATTATTTTCTGAGTTTAGTGTCTATGACTCTATTCAAATAATTTTTTTTTCCTTTAAGAAAATTAAATATTATCTATTTATGAAATATATACATGCAGATTTAAAACATAAAGCAATACAAATGAAAAAATAAGGTTTCCATCAAATTGATAAAAAGCATTATAAACACTAAAAGTTGTCACTCTTGCTAGGGTTTACTGAAATGTTATTGATTTATAATTTATCATTGACCTTCTCCCTCAGTTCTCGGTATCATTATTCATTTTATTAAGTCATTTGCAATGTTAATTTATCGACCCCTTGGCCTTGATGTCAATCCTAGTGCACTAAAGTTTAAAATAACTTTAAAACACATGTTTATTGTTTATATCATAAATTAATCAACCGTTCGATGAACATTTGATGGATGGTTGTAATTGAATTCCAGAATGAAATGCACAGAGTGCTAGGCTTGCAAACTTAAACCTCCGGAATAACCCTATAACCGTTAGATTTATAAAGATCAACAGTTTAGAATTTGTTGTCAATGTAGGATAGCCATGTACTAATTGTGTAGTCTGAAAGCAACACATTGATGTTTCATTCACTTTAATGTTCGAAAAAAAAAGAAAAATTTCTATTTTCTAAGTGATTTTATTTTTAAGTGAGAGGATCAGAACACGAGGAGATTTCAGATTGCTCATTTCAATGCACCAGGGATATTTTGGGTTCCACTTCCAACAAAGCCAGTCCATGCCTATTAGCATTAATCTTTTCAAGAATCAAAATCTGGGTAAGTGAAAGACAAAATTCCTATAGCTACACCTATGTTTCATCATTTTTTAAAATCTTATTTTGTCAAACTAAGAATTAAGAAAAATTAAGGAGCACTAAGAAGGAATTCACTATTTCACATTGTATAAGCATGCCTACCACTAGTACCACTAGAGAAAAATCAGATAAAAAAATAGATTATGTTGGATTGCTTAAAACCCCAGGTTTCACTAATGAATACCATGATATTTATGATCCTGAAATCTATGGTAGGCGTACCTCAGAACTTATATTTTCATATGAGAATAAGCCTACAAAGAAAATGAAAGTTCATAGCTACAATGCACTGTGGGTAACTGGATTAGGGCACATGAGGTTTTCCCTTGCCCAAAATTTATCATGGTCTATGCCTAAAATTATGATGATAACAAAAGAGAAATTGTTAATAAAGATAGAAAAGAAAAATTGTCATCCATTAATGTAGAAGAACTTGGAAAAGTGTTGGGGTTTACAATCAAAGAATTTGGAAATGTCAAAATTGACCTAAAAAAGTTTGCTAGTGATTATGAAACAGTGGATGAATGGGAGAAATTTTTTTTCATAAATACAATAGTTCAGGATAACATACAAGTTAGAAACAAATTGAAAGATAATCATAAGCCTCCTTATGATTATGATATTTTTAGACCATGGGTTTAGGATACTATTTCCATGGTAGTATTTTGCCTCAGACTAGATAGCAAGTGGGAAGTGGGTGCAAGCCTCCTTGAAATGGTATATAATATCCATTGTTCTTTTCCATCTCAACTTGTCAAATATAAATTTATTGAGCACATTGTAGAATCCATGCATGAACAATTTTTAATGATTAAAGGAGGTGCACACTCAAAGTCCACTAAGACATTTAGGTTCACAACCTACTTGTGCTATTTTTTCTATTCAAATTTAGTGGAATGTTTTACACCAACAAGCTTCAAATTCAGCCCTATAATAATGCTGAGGAGAAGAAAATGGATCCAGTATATGATTGGACCACTAAGATAAGGATGCATGATTCTCGAAGGAACTACAATCATTTTCTAGACTAATTTTTGGCTCCAATATTGCATCAAGCAATTACAAATACTCCAATGCCTAGATTTCATATGTCATATAGAAATTGCATTCAACTAGGAAAATAAATACAATTGGCTGATTGGTACTTAATGGAAGAATATACTATGCTAAGATTTTATGGATCGGGAGTAGACCCATACAAACATCCAATACATGTGACATAAAGGGTTTTTTCATTGGAATATGTAAGGAAAATGCAGAGTAGAGATGAACTACACTTTGTTAATCAGCAAAAGAAGACCTTATTTCCTTCTTTACCTTTTTCATGTGGAGGGTTCACATTCAAGAGAAAAGCATTTAGTGTGGTACATGATATTTTGATTTTTTTAATTTTGATGTTGTCACTAGAAATATGATCCATGTGACACCATTAAATCAATGATTGTGTCCAATAAGAATGTTGCAAGTAGAATTCAACATCAAAGTAAACCCTTGCTTGAAAACTTGAGAAACAAGGATTCTTGGGATGAGGTCAAAATAACAATGGAGAAAAGTGTTGCTAAGAAAGGTATTTTATTTTGAACAATTGTCAGCAGAAATTATGGCATTGCACCGAAAGACAATCAGGAGCTAAAACAATTTTTATGAAAAAAGTGATAAACCATCTAGTAGAGTAAAAATGTCAGTTTCTCTAGATAAGGAAGTTACAGATAAAAATTGGTCACGATAAAAAACTACTACCTTTTGGTCTATGATGAAGGAGCTAGGTGAACTAAGAACTCGTGCAGAATTTGGAGAAAACAAAAAAAGATCGTGAGTTTAACAAATTGTGGAATATAGAGCATCCTAATGAACTAGAAGATCAAGAAATTGATGATGAATCTAATGATGATAGGGAAGAACAAAGCTATGTCAAACCTAGTTTAAGTGAGGCCACAAAAGAAGCATATACTTCAGGAGTAGCCATAGCCAAAAATATGGGTTGTGAAGGTGGTGGTTTGGGGTCCCAAGGATAAGGCATTTGTATGGTAATAGATGTAGACCATATAAAACCTATTGATAAGCGAGGCCTTGGAGCTGATAAAGTAGACCAAGGGCATACAAGTATAGCTAAAACAATTCATTTTGTTAGAGATTCAAATCCTAATCCTCAAGTTCAGATACAATCACAAGTTAGACATTCTCATGGTGGAGAACCTAGTGCAACTACAATTGCCATTGCCACTAGTGGCGATTGTATGGGTAGTAGTACTAGTAGTGGTCAACATGTGCTACAACAAAAAATTACACACAAGAGCACAACAATAAAATATACCACACAAACACCAAGTGATCAAGGCACATATAAGAGGCAAAGGATTTTGACAGGTCCAAGTCTAACAACAACTACCATTTCCACCACAAAGGAGTTATTTACAGGCACTCCTAGTCCCATAGTTAGTGTGGCTGCAATAGAATTAGAAAATGTAAGTACTCCCATTCCTTCGCCATTCAAGCATTTCATTGTTCATGTGTCCCCAGGTTTTGATTATATTGAAGAGTTTAAAATTAAATCAGAATTGTATATAAAAAAAAAATTGATGGAGAGTGTATCTACTGTAACTTGAGAGTCTGCAAAAACCATGGTATTACCCAAATTTGGCACAAATGAAGAAATCATGGAGTACATGATTGTTGTTCCCATAGTTCAAAATAAACCAGCAAATCAAATGGATCGATCTGAGTTTCAGGTGAGCAGTTTACAATTGAATTTTTCTGGACTCAAAAACACTGACAAAATTAGTGTATCAAAGAAGAACAATGAATTGGTGTACACATCATTGCTAAATCAAAAGAGAGACAGAAAAATGTTTTAGACTCAAATAGAAAAGTTACAGGAAGACCTAGCAAATGAGAAAGAAAAGAGGAAAGTAGCAGATAACAAGAGAAATGAATTAGAAAAAAGAATAAAAAAAATTGCCTCTACATCAACAAGGAAAGAGGATAAAAAAAATGAGAGAGAAGTGGATGAAATGAAGCAAAGGTTAGATGAGAGAAAAAATAAATATGATGAGGAAAAATCCACTTCAAAAAAATTAAGACAAAACATTGGGAAAGGAAATGAACAGTGGGAACAAAAATTGGAGAAAGAGAGAAAAATAAATGAAAGATTGGTCGCAGAGCTAATGGAAGCAAAAATAAAATTAACTCTTGTCAAAATAAGTTAACTGCATTTTGTAGAGAAATAATGAGGCATATGAAACAAAAGATCTAGGATGAAATAATGTAGAGGATTGATCCTTTGTGTGAATTGCTTCAATTGACTGATGCTAGCAGACTACATTATAAGAAGCTCAAAAAATATTTAGTGGACAACAAAAATGTGCTGACATTAGAGAAATCTGCAAATCAAGTTCAACAAACAATCTAAAAAGCTAGTGAAAATGATTTGAAATCAAAAGGGATTAATAATTGGCTTGCTACCTCAATGTTGTTGTTGTCTAAAATTCAAAAGTGTTTGAGAATGCGTGAAGCAAATTAATTTGTGCATATGGCTGCAAACAAGATGAAGAAGCTGGATGAAAAGGTAAAGAACTTCATAGAGCTTGGTTTTCCAGAGGCTTTTGACACAAATGAGAAATTCATTAGAAAGAATGATTTTTGAAAGAAGATGGAGGGTGCAAGGAAGATTGATTTGGTCCAGTTTCCTTAGAACCTAGATGTGGCAAACTATATGGATTCCATCAAACCATTGATAACCTTGAATGAAATTTTGACTCAATAATTCAAGATAGGTTCCAATTACAATCATGAATTGTTAAAAAATCTTCAAGTCAAATAACATCAGTTGGAATAGACAACAATTCCACCACCTGAACAGTGGAAGTTGCTAGAAAAGTTGATACAGTGATTTGATATTGATAATATGAGTTTCCAAGTTCGAACTCAACTCTGTGTAGAGTTTTCTTTGAGTAATATTTTGTATTTTCAATGTCTCTATGTAGTCCTTCATGTGAAAATCAATAAAAAAATACAGATTCAGTAATGTTTTGATGTTCAATTATCTATATTATTTATTTTATCATTTGAATAAAAAGTCTGATTTCAACTACTAGATGCACATTAAACGATTGTTGATGTTCATTATTGTATATGCTACTATTATTAATATGTTATTAAGCATTGAGTTGAGTGATGAATCACTGAGTACATGTTTAACACAATCAAAATATGATATTATTAATAATATGTTAATTTATTCAATTCGATGCATAATTTCAAGGAATACAATCTAAAATATAAAAGCTATATAATGTACTTTTTGGTGATTTTTAATGAACCAAACTTCGTCTCAACAATTTTCTAAGAATTTTCCATAATTCAATGATCAACATTTGTGAGGATTGGCCAACAACTAGGTGAAAGATTTCTAGGCTTTCCCTTCATTATATTCCTTGAAAAGTTATTACAATTCATATCAAAAGTTTTTTTCTACATTCTATTATATGAATATGACTAGATACTAATGATTATGATGACATATTATCTCTCAAAACTTGGCCTTGGTTTCCCTTATATACGAGAGGCAACAAGCTTTAGGTTGTTACATCTAAAATGGTGACTTTTCATTTACATCTTGTTGAAAATAACTAAAACCTTAACAACTATAATTAACAAAGATAACAACAAAGTCCACAACAATTGTGATACCATAATCCATTAATCTCCACAAGCTACCCCTGATCACCTAAGATCTGTTCAAGGTCCTTTCTTCATGATAGTGTATCTGATGCCAAGTGACTTTGATGAATCTTCCAACCCTTATATTGTTCAAGCAATGAACATGTTCACTTTTGAAAGTTGCTCGATATATTCTTGGTTGGCATATGTATCTACATTAGTGATTATATCTTTTATAAAAAAACTCCAAAGTGAATATTTGCTCCAATTGTACATTTGTATTTTCCAACACCATTGCTTCGTTGTTCACTTTGTCAAGAGCCATCAATAATAGTTGAGCTAGTTCATTCTTCCACATGCTCTGTTCTTTTAGTTCTCCCTCGTCATCAAAGAATTTGGATAAATCCATATCTAGGGGTTGGTCAAAATCACCAAGCTCTTGTGTCAACACAGTAGGAAAATTCTCATGCATATCAATTAATTCATCATAAGTCTTGAACACCTACTTGTTAGCATTTCCCTTGGCCGTTAATTCCTCCTTATTTTCCACCATTATGAGGTGGAACCTTTTATGCTCTTGGAAGGCAGTATGTGTTTTATGTTGAATAGTCCATACCTCTTTTGCTTGCTCACGCATTCTTTCAAATATTTTTTTATCAGTTCTAAGACCATCTTGAACTTGATGGACTTTATTTCCACTTCTAATATATCACCTCTTTTCTGGAATTTCTTAGCTCTACACTTCCAATAAGTAGTTTCAACCACGGCTTCTATTACCCTATTATCAATGTCCAACCATGGAGAGTAGGTACTTGAAGAAGATGGAAATTTTTCTTTATAACTAGTGATCTCCTATCTCAATTTTTCATTCTCAATCATATATGTCTTATTATTCTTCACCAACCTTTCAATTTGGGCTTTAGTGAACCTAGCAACATTAAAATTTAAATCTATTGTTTCCAAAGGATCGATATCTTCAACCCTTTGTACAAGAATATGGAAAAATGCCTTATTAGGAATATCAATAACTAAAGGTTTTTTGTTTCGTGGGTACAAGGCCCACATTAACAAAGTTGCATTATCTGGATCATAACCTGATCTAGTGTATACTTTGTCTACCCCTTCTATTCTTAACTGCAATTCTTTTTTTTTGGCTTCTCTAGAAGCTATCAAATACAATGGCAGAGCTCATATCCCATCTAGGGAGCAACATGATCCCTGCCTATTCTAACAATGTTCTTCCTTTCTCTAGGACCATGAATTCCATTTCTTTATCAATCTTGTCTTGTAGCTTTTTCAAAGCTTCTGCTTCCTTCTCAGGAGTGACATCTTTAATCTTTTCCCTAATTATTTTACCTTTATACTTGTACACAAAGGCCTTAAACTCGAAGGTTTTAACAAAGTCATCATCAAAAGTAAAATTTTGGCTGACATTATGCCTTACATCATTTGAGAGCTCAGTTGGGGACTCTAGTACAACAATATTTCTCTCTATTGGAGGATCATAACCTCCAATCATAGGTTTAGCCACCTGCACTCCATCGCTACTTCCCACTTCTTCTATTTCTGCAATGGATGTGTCAATAGAGAAACCGATATCTGGTGTTGGCGAAGAAGAAAGCTAGAGTAGTGGGGTTTCATACTCAACTTACATTTCCCTAGTTTCCTCATTTCTATTTGTGAACACCCAAGGAGGCACACCCCTAGTTAACTCTACTTCATGTGAAATTAGTGTATCCAGCCTCTTTATAGAATCCTCAATTTTGAGAAAATCACCTTCATAATGGGGATTATTGGATGTCTTCCAAGATTCTGCTAACATCAATCTATGATACAGGTTTCTCCTTCTAGCTACATAATTTTCATCAATATTTCTTATTAAATTATCTTCCACAAAAAGTGTGTGATGATATCCTTTCAATTTTTTACTTGTTTTAACATAATTTATAAATTTCTTGGGGTCAAAATTTTCCCTTGCATTTCCTTTAGGTAAATTATAGTGTTCTAACTTCTTGTCAATAAACTCATATCCTTTCTCAGAAACCACAGTAAAATCTCCAAAGCATAATATCCCAGGCATCACTTATTGCTTGTTATGGCTTTTGAGGTGCATGAAATCTGAATAGGCTAGTTACCTCACGATTTCTAAATATGCAATCATGTCCAAACAAGTTCTAGGAAATAGAAATGGTGCTCCCTTATAGCCATATACTCTAATATTTGTACAGTCACTATAGGCATGCCAATCACCCCAATTCTGATTGAACTTCCCCTTCTCATCCTTATCCTTTAGCCTAAGGAACCTTTGTACTTTCGAGGATAGGCTATAGTCATATGGATGATTGAGTAGATTATATAAAGGTTTCACAAAATATTCCTTAGAATACAAATGATGTGATTTTTCACATCTACATTGGCCTGACATTTCCATCATCATCCAGGTTCTCTTAGAAACTCATCCCACATCCCCATACTTTGTCCTTCATATAAAATGAGATGCATGAATAAAGAATAATTCATAAATTTGATACCTCCACTTTTATTTTTGATAGAAACAAGCTCATTGTGAATTTCATTGGCTAGGTACTCAGCGTAGTCAAGAGGCCTAGCATCTTGAATTTTCACATCAGTCATTAGGACCATCGGTGTTATGTCCATAAATATGGGGGCGTCCAGGCCAAGAACTTGGAAAACAAAGTAGTATGTGCATTTGAAATACTCTTCAAATAGGTTAACTAAATATGGAGGGTGTTGCTCCCTTAAAAATACTCTAAGATGATTACCTTCATCATGGGGCCTATGTAATGGTAATCTCCACCTTTTGTAACTAGTGCTTAGGTTGTGATACTCATTCAGGAGGTCCCTAATCCTGAATTTCATGTCGATACTGGTGTCCAGTTGGAACATCATAAATATATAGTCCTTGGTAATAGGTAGGAAGGAAGACCCATTCTCCAATTTAATCATGTGAGTATGTGGATCATATCTATTGGCAAATAATTTGATCAATTCAACATTGATGAACATATTGGGCACCACCAACTTCCCTAAATTAAGTCTCCATGGGTTGGATATTGGTTGGTGTTTGTGCATTTTTCTATAATGGTATATAAACAACTCATATCCCCTTGTTGGGGTCCATGTATCACCTACTTGTTTGTTTATGTCTTCCAGTTTCTCAACTTGAGGGTTTAGTTGTGCGTTCCTTCTGGAAATTTGTCGAGAGCCAGGAAATTGATCAATCAAGTCCTGATTTAGATGTCTTTCTTCCAATTTTTGCTTTTTGTTTTTTAGGGTTTTCAGACGCGCTTGCCATAATATGAGTCTTTTGAAAAATAAACCCTGCTTCTGTGCTTCAATAATCAAATTGGTTTGCAAATACTAAAACTTTCAACTCAGGGTTTGGGTGCTTACTTGGATAGTGAGCTCCTTCTCCTTTTCCTATCGTCATTTTCCACTTCTACACTCCATTTCTTTTCTCTTCGTTCTCTTAATTCTTTCTAATTATTTTCAAAATTTGATTCTCAATGTCTTCAGATCTAGTTCATTAATGTCATCTAGTGGAAATTTCATGTCATCGAAAGTGTAATTAATTTTTTTAAATATAGTTCATTGATCTTTCATCACCGTTGCCAAATTCTCTCTTCGTCATGCCACTATCTTGTCAACACTTTCTCTTCATCAAGATGACAATATTTTGATCGATATTTCCCTATTTCCCCAATATATCCTTTTAATAGTGTACTCCCTCTTTTTTGAGATTTAGAAGACACTTTATATGTCTTCATACCGATATCATAATTTCCTCTTGAAAACTTCCCTATAAGTAACTTGTTTGATACTCTCTTATTACTTTGATATGTTTACAATTTTATCACATCGTGGTAGTAAGTGTCATCATTTTATCGATGGGACTAGCATCCTTTTTCTTCTGATATGCATTCTTCCCTTCGATGGAGTTCTCAACTTTAGTCATTCACTTATTTA
Source organism: Sequoiadendron giganteum (assembly GCA_007115665.2). Taxonomy (NCBI): domain Eukaryota; kingdom Viridiplantae; phylum Streptophyta; class Pinopsida; order Cupressales; family Cupressaceae; genus Sequoiadendron; species Sequoiadendron giganteum. The sequence continues at coordinate 297,219,393 of CM021107.1, forward strand.
TTTTAGGGTTGTTGAAGGGACCGATGTCTTGGTCTCATCGATATAGATCCCTCTCCACGACATTCTTAAGATTAGCATGTATTTTCCCTTTTCATGGGGACCATGAATTTTCTTACTTCAATATTTCAGAGTCCTTTCGAATCTCTTGGGTGTTGTTATGTTCATTTTTAATGAACGCCATCATCCTATTGAGGAGAGAGATTCCTCATCTTGTCGATATATACACTTCCCTTTGATGAAACTTTTAGTTTTTCGCTATATTGAAGGGATGCATAAATTACTCATCTCAACACCTCAAAGCCCCTCTGACTCTCAGATGTACATGTTGTTCCTTTGAATTTTCATTATTACTCTGATACATTGTTGAGTCATGTCTGAGTTTCCTGAATGTTGAGGTGTAATTATCCTATGGGAATGAGTCGTGCAAAAGTTAAACAAATCAAAATATTAAACTTCTTGGTAGTCAATGTATTGGGTTATCGAAGAGACCCTAAAACATTACCCCCCGATGTGTCAAGGTGTCCTCGATAAAACTTCAATTGGGCTATCAAAGGGACACTAATACAAGTTCCCTTAATATGATATTCTTTCTTCAACATTGTTCATATTATCTTGCTTTGTTGTTCATTCAAAGGGACCTTAGAGTGACTTCCACCGATATGACATAGTCTCATCGATATGACCTTTTTATTTGTAGGTAGGGTGACGAATGTAAATTTGTTAGGGTGATGACTATAGGGCAGATAAATGGGATATTTTGAGTGATCAAGATTTAAAATGACATACTAGGTGATAGGAATTTGGACAAGGGAAATGGAGGTTCTGTGGAAAATTTAGGCTAATTTTTTAGTCTTAACATGCCATTTACCACAGACATTGTAAATAACATATGCATTCTCATAGATTTATAACATGAATTAAAAGGGGTCGCCTACCTAGGTTTATAACATAAAAGATATTGAGCAAATTTTAAAACCTAGCTTAGGAAAAGAACAAGAATTAAGAGAATTTTATGACCTGCATAAGATAAGGCAAGACTTATAAGGATTCTACGAGTAGCAACCAAAAACATTAGGCTCAAGGGGCCGGTGAGTAATCATACACAAAGGCATAAGATATGACTTAAGAGATCAGGAACGGGTAAAACCTGATCAACTACGAAATAGAATGTATGCAAAAGGAAAAGAAACTTGGGGTTTTTGAGAGGGTTTAGAACACACATAAACCCTAGAACATGAGAATGACTAGAACCCTAAGCCTTATGACACATTCCAAATCAATAGAACAATCAGGTTTTACAATAATAATTAGTGGAACACAAAAATTTGAAGGGTTCCACCAGTACCTATGGATTAAAACAAAGATTAAAGCCATACATAATTGGAACACAATGAATATCAATAAAACAATCCTTGATCATTCTATTCATATTTTATATAACGAATACACCAGGAGAGAAATGAATTTGAATTTGCACCATTATCTATATTCATTTTCTAGTACTGTTATCATGTGTTTATGTTATGGATTTTGAACTATTAACTTCTATTCAAGGAATGGATTAATAATCCTTTCAGTTATTTATCAAAGATTGTGTGAATGGAAATACAATAGGAATTTATAAGTAGTGTGATAAGTGTTTTTCTTTAAAAATGATGCAGAATCACATATCAAATTCAATAGCATGGAATACAATATAAAATATAAAATATTACAATTTCATGGAATACAATATAAAATATCATCAACTATAGTTTGGAATATGATTCATGAAGTGCAATGATTCACAATTTGATGGAATACAATATAAAATATCATCAACTATAGTTTGGAAAAGGATTCATGAAGTGCAGTATAAATACCTAAAAGCTGCTAATTCACTTCCATTTCCCAAATGGAGTCAGGGTCCTGAAACTGACATTCAACTTGAGATAAAGTAAAAGAGTCATCTTAATTTTGAGCCTAGTCTTCATTTTCTTTGCCCTGCATCTCAAATTCAACATTCATTGTGTCATTATCATTTGTCCCACTGCCAATTAGACCACTACCAGCGTTTGGAGTGTTGTACAACCCTCTTCTTTTGCATATGGACCTCCAGATTGTGAGTTCCCTTTCAAAAGGAAATGTTTTGACATTATATGTAGTTCCTTTCACCCTCAAGCAGTTTTTCAAATTATTGTCTAGTTTGTTTCTTATCTTTGATTTCAAAAACACCAATGAACTAAAAAATCTCTCATCCTCCACCGACCCCAATATCATTTTTTGACATAAATAAGCAAGTTTGAAATATTTTGATATCAAACCATGCAATATTTCACTCTGACCTAAGTTTGTCCAAGCCTTCGTTATTGATCCCGGTTCAAGGACTTCTCCATGCCCATGGAATCAAAATAGTCCATCATACTTCTTGCAAAATTATTACATTGTTGTCTAAGCTTATCTGCATTTATAATTCCTTGTATTGTCTACTCATTGAATTTTACACTTTTCAAAAAGTGTTCGATCAAGATATTTACTTTATCATGAAAATAGGTTGGGCTATCTCGATTTACCCAAAATTAAGGATACACAATACCCATGGCTTCAAGTATTTCTTATCAAGGGAATCTATCATAAATATCTATGGAAATACATCTTTCAATTTCCTTCAAATTATCACTAGCAGATTTAACAATGTCATTAAAAGCTTCCTTTCTTCTAGGTACTTCTTTGATAGAGCGCTTGGCTATCGTACAATTGTGCATTGGTATCTCAAATCCACGTACACAAATACATAATTCTGCACTTACATTAAACTATAAATAATTATCAGGCTGATTCAAATCAGTAATTTTCTACCAGATGAAAAAAATTGGTCTTGAAGAAGTTAGATCTAGATATAGATGATTGAGGGCCATGCATGTATGTCTATGTAGTTTGGCATATTCATTAATATACATAGTTTTTTCTTGGGATTTATTCACAAGATTTTTCATTTCATCCAACATGGGGAGAAGACTAGCTAAAGTCAAAAGTGTCTCTATATCACTTAACCTATGTAAGAGGTTAGGAGCTTTGTCTACTGTGTTGTGATGCTCGTACATTACTCCAATCAAGGATTGATATTCTGAAATAACTCGTCGTGTTGGTAAAGGAGATCCATCTGGTATCAACATCCTTGAGAAGCTTTTTTTCTGATGTTATTCCCTCAACAAAATTTTGAAATTTTACGAAACATTTGGGACTTCGATAGAAGTATGCGTAGAGCTCGCAGACTAAATCTTCAACTTTTGATACTGTAGGAAACTTGTTTACAATTCTAAATGCTAAATTCATTTTGTGGATCATACAATGAATGCCAAGCATGTATGGGACATAAGTAGTTTGCAACTTTGTGCAAACACCATTCTTGTTACCTTGCATTACTGCAGCTCCATCAGCTCCTATGCACACCAACTTTTTAGCAATTGTCAAGTCATCCATACCTACAATTTCATTCAAAGATTTCTTGACTAGTTCAAATATATTTTATGATGTATTTTCCTTCATTTTATGAACACAAAGAAGATGAGCTTGGTGGACATGTTGTTTTACAATATGCACATGCATACAGACGAAATAAGTATTATCCACTGCAGTAACTTCATCTAAAGATAATGCAATAAAGTTTGACTATTTTACTTTCTCCTTTAAATCTTGATTTTTTACTGCAGCAAGATAGTTTTCCCATTCCAATGCAATATTTACTGACCAATGTGTGCCATGAAATTGAGGAACACCCAAAAAAGATAATAAGTTAAAATATTTTGGGTAGTCTATCATAGGATGCCCTTTGGATAAAATATGAAAAACAACACTCATCTGAATATTTTTTGCTAGTTGTGATCCTTCCATTGGTTTTCCAAATTGAGCCTCAATTGTACCTTGACATGCAACAAGCTTCAAAATTCTTTGCTTATGCTCTTCATACTCCATGGCATACTTAACCTGAAGACATTCTTCCTTTGATTTCCATCATACTACTAATTGTTCCTTTCCATTTACGATTTGTTTTTCATAAGCTTTACTGATATGCTTTTCTATAGTGTCAAGCTTTAGTTGCAACTTCTTGTCTCTTTTATATTTCCAACTACAAATCATAGACTTGCATTATCTTAGAGGTTCATCTTTGTTTTCTTTCTCCATTGGTATAATGAATGGGTACTTTGACACCCAATCAAGTTGAAAATTCCTTGTCATTTTCCCCTCACGCCCCACTTTTGATTTGCCTTTTATTTTCTTTCTACCAACATTATCCAAGTCAATTATCTCATTTTGGCTAATCAGGGTATCCCTTAGAACATCTTATGTGGTATTTCCATCCTCATTTGACTCATTCAACTCAATGAAAATCTCACCTTGACCTTTTGGTGGTAGTGAGGTATTGTGAATGCCTTCTTCATTAATATTTGGTGGAAGAGTTGATGATGTAGATCCATCTTGATCTAATGGATCATAATAATTTCCAATTCCAAATTAAGACTATATGGTAACTCTACATTTTTGTCATTTTGATGGCCTCCCGGTCCCTTCACCACCTTGAGGAGTCTTACCCTTGTTGCAATCGTTGCTCGACATATTGATCTCTCAGTTTGAATAAAAGTTGGAAAAAATGTCTTCTTGTTTAAGAAGGATAGAGAATATAGATTCCATTCCCTACTCAATAGTATCTTCAAGATTGAAGAAAGAATGGAAAAGAGATAAGAATTCTTATAACACTATGAAGAAATGATCACTCACCTTTAAGTTTAGGTTTTCACCGACTTAATATTCGTTATGCAAGAATGCCTGTGTTGTAAGTTTGTAAATTTCCTACGATAAAATTCAAGGTTCCAAGTCCAACTTCCGAATTGAGATCTCACAAGTTCAAAATTGAACAAAATGTGTAAGAATAAATGACAGTTTTGATTGCATTTATATCAATCCATATTTGGCAAATTCTGCAAGATTTTTAAATGGTATATTAAAAATTAAGTGAATCCCACGTGATTATACAATGATGTAATTTTCAAGGTTATTATGGCCCTATGATTAGCATGGAGGTGTCTCTAAAATTGGCGAAATGTGTCCTCAAATGTAATTATTTTTTAATGTTATTGGCAAAATGGGTCCTCATAGGCAACTATTTATAATTTTTAATTGGTAAAATGGGTCCTCACAAGCAACTATTTGTAAATTTTAATTGGAAAAATGGGTCTTGATACAAAATGTTTTTTTAATAGTATTGGCAAATATGTAGGTGATTTATTACATGCTTTCGAGATTCTTGGCGAAAATATTAATCGGTCCATTTGAAACGTGTAGTTTGTTATGGCGAATTGATTACTTAAATATTCCTCATAAAATAGATTAATGGCGAATGGAAATGCATTGGACCGATCATTCATGATATTCGAGCGATTTGGCCACCCTATTGTGTGCGATTAATTCATCAATTTTAACTTGGATGATATCTAATATTCGCCAATTGGTGAAGATTTGCCACTAAATTTTTCCCTAGTGGTAGATGTGTGAGGGACCGCATTTGAGTCTATGGTTGGTAGAAAATTACTTGAGTGATGCTTCTCCTCCTTGGCTAGCGACCAAGATTTGAAAGGAGTTTCTTTGACCATCTACATCTATTACTTTGAAGCTCGATTGAGCTATGTATGTATTTTGTATACTATCTTTGGAAAAATTGTAATACGTGGAATATTATATCAAAAATGAAATCAATTTTTGGAATTTGTGATGTCATTTAAGCTCAATTGTTCTCTTTTGGAAAAGAAAAAAATTATATCAATGGTTATGAATCATAGTTTATTTACTTGACAGTGAAAACTTAGGAAATTTACTTGCATGAACAATTAGCATGTTACACATGGTATCATAGCCAAGTTTAGCTTTGGAACCTATGTACTTTCCATACTTCCATCCAACATTTCATGAGACTAATGTTTGGAAATTGTTGTGCCAAGATGGTGCGTCTCAGGTTAACTACGAGAAATTCAATAATTGGGAATGAGTGCAAAAAATACATAGTTTCAATCCAAAAAATTAACAATTCCAAAAAGTTAGTAATCGGGAATGAGAGCTACTTGAAAGCCAATAAGGAAAAAGAGGCCATCGTTTGTATGATAGAGGGAATTGACTATGATAATGTTGTTTTGTTAAGTGATACTGAAACTTTCAATCATGCTCTTTCTTAGATTAGTGAAGTAAAGAGAAGGATGAAGGAGGAGGCCAATTTTAACTATTTACCTCTAGTTTCACTAGCAAAGTATGATTCCTTGTCACTTTCTAGGGATATTCCCTCAAAAGGGAGTGTGAGTCCATCATTAATATTTAGAGACCCTAGAGTCCTTCTTATGTCGAAAGTGATTGTAATTTCCTCAAGTAATGAATCAGAGGGTTATGTTCCTCATAACTATGTATCAGATGATAAATCTGAAGGCTACTACCCATTTTGGGATAGATATGAGCAAATGAGAGTTGAACAAAAATATAAGGGGTATATCTCATTGATTTATGTGTCTAAGAGTGAATATGAGAGATAATCTCCACTTGACTATTTAAATAGTCACTCTATGTAAAATTAAAAAAGATATTGAGATCCCTGTGAATAATAAAAAATCACGTGTTTATCAAAAGCTTGAGCTCAAAATCTTATGTGAAATTTATTTTATGTGTGAATGAATTCTCATTTAAATGTTATCAATAAGATAAGTAAGAACATGATTGAATATAATAAAGATGAACCTTCAGGTATAACCCTTTTCTTGCAAAGGATGGTGAGAACAAGGACTAATCCTAGAGGGAGTCAGGAAGTTAGACAAGGTCTAGAGGATGTTGAAGCCAAATTGGATCAAAATTTGGCTATCATTCATGAAACCAATGCAAGATTGGGAAATCTTGATCAATAAATAAGGGAAAAAGATAGAGTAGAACAAGAAGTTCTGATTAATGAAGAAGTCCCTATCAATGAAAATGAGGGAGAGAATTCTCATGATCATGATTAGACCCATGAACATGAGAATGAGAAATCACACTCTCAATCTAAAGGAACTAGTAGGAAGTGTTTGGCTACTGAACTTTCTAGGGACTTGAGGAAAATAACCCCACCAAAATTTGAAGGTAGCACCAATGGGCAAGAAGCCGAAGCATGGTTGATTCAAATGGAAAAAAATTTCTAGATAAAAAACTATTCTGAGGTCATGAAAGCAGTATGGGGAGCCTATCAGTTAACAGGAGAAGCCTCTAACTGGTGGATGAACAAGAAAATAGAACTCGGTCTTAGTTCTTTGAAACTTACATGGAATAAGTTTGTGAAAATATTCCCAAAAATATTGCTACCCCAACTCTTTTATGATCCGAAACTCATTGATTTTCAAAATTTGAAATAGGGAGAGATGTCAGCAAATGAGAATTGGGAAAATTTCACCTTTCTATTACGTTATATAACAATGTATCAGAAGGATGAATGTTTCCACATAAGGAAATTCATTATGGGGCTTGATAGCTAGATTGGTGGTGAGTTATATGTTCATGGTCCAACCACTATGGACCTAGTTTATGAGAAGGTTGTTAAGCAAGAGTAGAATCTCAAAGTCATCTCCATCCGCCAAGAGAATAGGAACCGTAAGAATTTTAGAGGAACCTAGGTTAAGCCAACTCCAAGGAAGTTTGAAGGAGTGCAAGATTTTAAGAAGCAAGGGGATAGTGTACCTCAAAATAATGGAAGAGAATCAAGAAGGGAACAAAAAAGGAATAATTTCAATGGTGGTATTGACAACTGTGGGCGAAAGGATTACCAAGAGGTGGAAAAAGGTGAAATGATGGAAATTGGAGAGATGTATATGGGAAGATATCCTATCTTACAAAAGTTTACGAATGTGTTTCCAGAAGAACTACCTGGACTACCACTTAAAAGGATATTCAATTTCTCCATTGACATAGTGCCAGGATCATAACGTGTTTCCAAAGTGCCTTAAAGGATGACAACAATTGAGCTAATGGAGCTTAAGGCACAACTAGATGAATTGTTATCTAAGGGATCGATAAGACTTAATGTTTCACCTTGGGGAGAATGAGTAATATTTGTGAAAAAGGATGGTACACTGCACTTGTGCATAGATTATCAGATGCTTAACAAGGTTACAGTAAAGAACAAGTATCCATTTCCACACATTGATGATATTTTTTTATCAAATGCAAGGAGTTGCTATGTTTTCTAATATTGATCTATGATCTAGATACCATCAATTAAGAATTAAAGATGAAGATATTTTTACGATTTCCTTCAAAACCAGATATGGGAATTATGAGTTTATAGTTCTATCATTCAAACTGACTAATGTGTTGGGAAAATTTATGAACCTAATGAACAACGTGTTTAGGGACTGCCTAGATAAGTTTGTTTTGGTTTTATTGCATGATATCCTAATTTATTCAAAGAATGAGGAGGATCATTGCAAGCATCTAGAGATAGTTCTACAACTGATAGAAAATAAGTTTGATGGGAAACTCTTTAAATGTACCTTATTTCAGAAGAAAGTGTAGTACCTTGGACACGTGATCTCAATTGATGGTATCTCAATTGATCCAACCAAGATCAAGATAGTGTTAGAATGGCCAGTGCCTAAAAATGTCTTTGAGGTAAGAAGTTTTATGGGTATGGTGAGATATTATGAAACTTTGTTGCAAACTTTTCCAAAATAGCCTTTCCTATTACTTCTTTGTAGAGGAAAGGAAAGAAGTTTGAGTGGACAGAAAAATGTCAAGCAACATTTGATCTACTCAAGGACAAGTTGACTATTGATCTAATTTTGAAAGTACTAGATCCTGATGGTGACTTCATAGTTAACATAGATGCATCGAGAGAAGGCTTAGGAAGAGTATTAATGTAAGAAGGAAAAGTAATTGCTTATGAATCAAGGAAGGTAAAACCATATGAACAAAATTATGCTTCACATGATCTAGAGTTAGCAGCAGTTGTTCATGCATTGCATATGTGGAGGCATTACTTGTTGGGAAATCCCTTTGAGATGAAAACCTACTAAGAATGCATTGCATGAATCAAAAATACAAGTGGGAAGATTACTTGCCTTTAGTGTAATTTTCTTATAACAATTCCTATCATTCTACAATTAACATGACTCCTTCTAAAGCACTATATGGCCAAAAGTGTCGAACCCCTATAAGTTGGGTTAAACTTGAGGATAGGGTGAGTCTTGGGCTAGAGATGTTGGCTGAAATGGAGGAACATGTTAGAATTGTTAAGCAAAGGCTAGTTGAAGCCAATGATAGATAGAAAAGCTATGTAGATGCAAAATGGGTACCCAAGAATTTTGCAGTGGGTGATAGGTGTTGTTAAGGCTTAAACCTCATAAGAGTTCCATCAAGTTTGTAAATTCATCCTAACTAGCTCTTCTCTATGTAGGTCCTTTTGAGATTCTTAAGGAAGTGAATCTTGTAGCTTGCCGAATTGTGTTGCCACCAGCTCCTGCTCGAATGCATAATGTCTTTCACGTTTCTTACCTAAAGAAGTATAAATGAGGAGATAATCATCTAATTGATTGGAATGATTTATAGGTACAGGATCCTAGAGTGGTAAAAATTGAGCCTATCAAGGTGCCCAAAACACATAAGATTTTCTTGCAAAATAGGCAAGTTCTGCAGTGAAAGTTCTAGTGGGACCAATATGTAGAAGATTCTGCCACTTGGGAAGACTATGCTGAAATAGAGCAAAATTTTCCACATGTCTTACGTTCTTTTGAAAGTGCATGAAAAAAAATGTTTTGTTTCTTTGTTTAGTTTATGTTTTCTACATAAAATCATCAGGTACGATGATTCACAAGGGGGGAGTATGTTACACCCCATTGTGCATTTACCTATTTACTATTACTATGTTAGGGTAAATTATTGCATATGTGAATGTATTTGGAATTCTAATTGGAAAATATATATATGGTTGCACTTTTTTTATCTAAATCATTGGAAAATTATGAATGAATGTGTAATGCCCCGCCACACAACCCTAGAGGAAGTTGCAAACAACTACTTAAATGGACTAATTTTTTTTTGTTTAAGTACAATTAATAAGCAAGTTCTCTAACTAATGCCAACAACCTCGAAGGTTACGAGACAAAGGTTATATAGAACCTCAACAAAAAACATGAATTTAAACCATGTCAATTATTTAATCAAGAATTAAGCACATACATTCCAATTAAGATAATTTACATCAAGCATAAAGATAACTTACAATTGCATTAATCCATTATAAACAATAAGATTACAACTCTCATTCCCTAAATGAGGTAAGTTCAATAAACATAATTACAATTACAACTTCCACCTCGATAACAACTGATGGGTAAAATAATACAAGATCAACTGAAATGAAATAAAGCAAGAATTGATATTGAATCCAACGAGCTCTCCAACTGGAAGTCTCATCCACATGAACATGAAGAAAGAACCCAATGGATTTAGGTGCATGCCACCCAACCAAGTGGAACCCAAAGGCCCACCCCCCATGCTAGGAGATAGTAACAAGGAATCCTAGTCAAGGACATCTACCTCTAGACATAGGCTAACACAAAACTGAACCAAACTTAAACAACCAATCACATGTACCACACAAGTACAACACATGTATAACTCAAGTACAACTCTAACAAGGTCACAATGCTTCCAGATTAACAACAGATCAAGTATGTTACGAGAACCATACACACAGAATTCAAATACCTACCATGGTCACATTAGGTATGTTACAGAAACCATACCCACAATAAAAAAGTACCTACTGTTGTCCTAGACAGAGTGTCATCACACAGTTCATCATGAGTTACCCACTGCAGATCTTCATAGGCTCCGGCCCCCATAATGGGTTATCCTAGTGGCCTCTACCGATCCTCGACCCTCATACTTACTAATGCATGATCAAATACCTGTCATAAAGACCAGATAGATAACCTTGCCATTCCAGGTCCTCTCACTCACCCCAAGTCTAAACAAGCACTTGCGAATATGAGTGAGGTTAGAACTTATCTTGATTAGTGTGAAGTACCACCTAATCTCTAAGTACATTGATTTTATTATCACTTGATTAACTACTTCCAAAGGTTACCCAATCTTACCTCTTCTGGGATCTGGCCCCAAATGGAAGCCACTCTTCTACTTGACAACACACACCATCCAATCACCAAGGGTACAAAGTGCAACAAAAAAAATATCACAACCACTCCTTTCACATGAGGCAACATATAATGAAACTCACTCCAACACTGGAGGAAACAACCACATAACGAGGTCACTCTTTACAAGGAGACGCGGATCCCATAATCGACTCCTGTCACAAGAGACTCAAGACATCCCCGTTCGTGGAAACTGGGTAAACACTGACTAGACACCATGCACTACCCAAGGAACTCACAATAGGTTGACAAACATAAAACGACAACCCATACAACATAAGATTCCCATTTGGAAGACTTAACAACCCTTTTGACCATTTACATTCAGTACTTAATAGCTTTAAGAAAACTGAACTAAATATCGTCTCTTTAAAACAAAAGATAAAATTCAATTCAAATGTTTAATTTCACTAGTTGTTTCAATGGTAACAAGTGATCATTTATCTTTCTACGTTTCAGACTATAACGTTTTAGAAATTACGATAGGTTTACTGCAAAATAAATTATTAAATAATCACGATGCTAAACACATTTTTGTCAATTCTAAGTTTAACTTTTCAAAAATGCATTTAAAATTTCATCTGATAATTTGATTAAAACTACATATTCTAATTCTCACATGTACATTTAAAACATAATCATTGATTTAAATAAATATTTTTACAATATGCCATAGTGAAATATTTAAAATTATAATCCAATTACCAAAAATAATTCCTCCATATATGTGTATATCAAATAATACACATATATAATTATTTATAACATAATACTTTAATATTATAAAATATAATATTAAATATTAATATTATAATATTATATTTTATAATAATAAATATATATTATATTATATTAATATTACAATATTATATATTATAATAATAAATATTAATATATATTATATGTATTACACATATATATTAATATTTTATATTATAATATATAATATTAAAGTATTAATATCAATATAAATAATAATAATAAAAATAAATAAAAACTTAAACAAGTAAAACAAATGAGGACCCATCAGCGACCTTGGTACGCACGCACCATACACCATGGGCGGTTGTGTTTACACACAGCCGACCCCCATTAATGGGGGCGACTGTGTGTAAACACAGTCGTCCCTTATGGGCGCGGTTGTGGAGGGGAGAGGGGAGTGCGCTGGGTGTGGCTCCCCCCACTCACCTCCCATGGGGGGCGCGGTGGGTTTGAGCCCCCAACAACCTCCCCTAAACCATTTTTTTTATAAAAAAACCCTAAATAAAAATGTGAATCCGTATATTTTGACTACGGATTTTTAAATCCGGTTTCCCCCAATAATAATATTTTTTTCCAGTATGTATATATGTTTGCATATATATATACATATTTTTTAATGTATATATATATATATACATGCATATATACTCATATATATATACAAAATAATATTTTCATTTTGCAAATATATTCAAATTAGAGATTTAATTGGACAAATAATTTTTCAGAAAGAATTATAAATAGACATATTTCAATTTCTTGAAGCAATTCATTTTTAAAGAGGGTTTTCTTGCTAATTTGGAGAACAAAATTCCAAGTGTGTTTCCTTTGCATTCAAACAGTAGAATTCAAAACTCTTTCCACAAGTTCTTCAACCATCATATTTTTAAAATTTAAAAATCTCAAAAGCCAAACATTTAAAAGACATGAACCTGATTTTTTTGAAGATGATAGAAGATCCTGATGGTGCCCTTGTTTCCCTTTTCAACTCCATAGATTCTTTTAGCTTTTTCCAAAAACTCACAAACTTTTACAATTTCTTCCTCTTTTTCCTCTAATTTTCTCCAAAACTCCACGAACAAAACTTGTGAAGAAAAATTCAATCATAAGGAAAAAAACCCTAAAATTCCTACAACCACCCTCATCAATTTCTAAAAACAGAATAGCAAATATCTCATTTTTCCAATTTTTTGAATTCAAATTTTCTAAGTTGACTCTAAAACATTTTCTTTTATTTTCAATACCAAACTAAATATGCATAAATTTCCAAAATGAATAATTTAACTTATTTCAACAACATAAATTTAATTAATTAATAAAATAGATTTAATCAACGATTAAATTATTTATTAATCAAATTAAATTAATAATGAAATAGATTACATTTCAACATAAACCAAATAAGGTAATCGACAATTTAACTATAAAAGCATATATTTTAACATTTTTCTAACTTGCAATTTTAAACTGAAATCAAAGCCAGATGACAAAATTAAGGCAACTTAACCCGATTAACACCTAATGACACACTAGGGTGACGACTTGGCATGGAAAACCTAGCTACTATCTCCCAATCGAATACCATTGGGCATTGGACACGCTCAAACCTGTGAAACCAGGTGGAGTCGATGTCCTGTACCTGTCAACCTACGAACAAAGAGTGTATCCATATGCAATAATATGTCATAAATAAGGCACACCATGAAGACGAAATCACGGAATCGCAGGGCACTCGCAAGTGAGTGATGGGATACCATCCGCTTCACCAATACAGTATTACTAACTGATGATTCTAACATACCAATATAATCCAAAGCCTAAACATCATTAATTCGATTGTCCATTCATGTTAATCCAAACATGTCCAAAAAGATAAAATCATATTAAAATACCATCACATCAAAAGATAACATTAACGTTGCTTTATAGATAGTGATCAAATAACAACTGGGTACCATAGTCAAGGTACTAATAGAAAGTACAACATAAGAGAACAGAACATTGTTCGATCAAAAGGACAAAATGGAGGGGCATTACAGAATGTTTATTTAATTTGATGTTATATAATGGAATGGATATCTGGAATGAATGGTTATTGAGTTTGATACTCTAACTATGAAATATATAAATTCTTATTGTGATGAACGAATGACTACTATGAAAATGTGTTAAGTTGAATGCAAATTCAGATTCAATCCTTTGAAAGCGAGGGGAAGTATCACTCAGGAGAAAAACTTGGTCAGGTAACCTGTAACAAAACCTAACTGAGCTTACACACACACTCACTTATAGAATGGTTGATTCAAGTCATAGTTTTGGGAATTGGTAAGTTATCCTTTAGAATGTTGTGTTTGTATTAGGAAGGATCTTGATTTTTGTTAGGATCATTCTTGAATTGTGTTTAGTGCATATATACATAGAATGTATATATATACATGTGCATATCGACGATAGCCTATACATGTGAGATAACACATACATGAGAATACATAGGTAGACATACCTATGCACAGTCATGGATGGATTTTTCATGGGCATGGTGATATTGAAAGGACAATAAGACATGTATATATATACATCACATGTATATATACCTATCAATAAGATAGCAATTGTTTATGTGATTGATTGTATGATCAAATGTATACATATATGAGATATATGCATATATACATATATATACACATGTCGATATACATGTATGTGTTGACAAATGGGAATGTCCATACGAGTATTTTGATATATGTATATAAACGTATACATGAATATAGATATGTATATACAAATGATATTGTATATGAAATATTAACTTGATCTCTTTTAATCAAATATCAAATGGATTATGTTGACAAACTTATTGTCAAGGAATATATATAAATATACTCATATATATACACATGTATATAAGTAGCATCTAATTATATTAACAAAGACTATATACATATGCATATATATATATATATTATATATATTTGGCTGATTTATTGAATATATGGCACAAACGATATGATGTGAATATAGTGATTCATATAATGAGTGCAATGCTAATTATTTTAAATCACATATATCATCATTGGTAAAAGTGATGGAAATACATAAGATTTTACTTTTTGTGTATAGTTCATGCTTAATGAATAAAGTGTATTGCCTAAGTGTTGCATACTATGTAAATGACATGTTGAGTATAATAAAGCAACGCTATTATGTGGGAGGTTGAATCATTGAAATGTATCGAATGTTTTGGCCTAGACCAAGTCAAGTATGTGAAACACAGCCAAATAAAGTCTGACTTATTCCTCTATTTAAATAGCAAGCTTGTAAATAGGGAATATGATGAATAGTTGGCACCATATTATGAATTATATGTTTCTTTTACAAGTCTTTTGAGCCTATAAGTTCATTTCTAGAATGAAACATGTACATTATGAACCATTCAAACCTACTATTGGCAAGCAAAGAATCAACCTCCTATCCTGTTTGGGTGAGTATTGAGATAGAAATTCGTGACCTTTTTATTATCAAACTGAGTCAATGGATCTAGGTTGGGAAGTGTCATTTCATAAGCCTTATTTGTAGCCTGTAGATGTTGGTTTTTGGGTATAAATAGAGGTACCCTCACCTCATTTGGATACACTTCTTCTATGCATTATTACACTACTCCATTCTGCTACATTTTTATTGAGAAATTCTTATTTTGCTGAGAGTTATTTGTGAGGAAATTTTAGTGAGAGGAATTGAGAGGGTTTTGTTGCTAAGCTTATTTTAAGAGGGGGGAAAGCTTGAGATACAATGAGTCAATTGGATTAAAGTGATTAATAGGCATGAGATTCTATTCTCTTAATGTTTATCTATTTTTTTGAAAGATTCAATGTCTTGTGTGTTTTATTTGGAATTGCATTTTATTGCTTGAAATAGAGTAATGTTCTATTTTGGAAAGGAATAAGAGTCTTATTGATATTATTTCCTTATGAGTTTTCTACTTACTCCATATTAAGGAGTGATTATTTATCATCTATAGTATTATATACTAGGATTGATGAATTGGGAATAGCTTGTTAAGTTATTTTATGCATAGTAATTTGGTAGATTTAGAGAGATCATATGTTATACCTTGGATTATAATGTCCATTGAAGGGGGTAACTTATGCTTAGGATTTTTTGGTAAAGATACCATTGTGTTATGGGAAGAGGGAAATAGGTTATTTTTGAGGTTAATGATTACTTATTGAAGGAAATTACCTATGCTTAGATTTTAATGGCCTAAAGTCAAATCGATCTAGAGTAGTGTATGTGAATAGGATGACTATCACTTGAGATACTAAGTGAATAATTTGGCCAATGTAGTGTGATTTCCTTTGGCTCCACTGTTAGTTCACTGTGTTCCTTTTATGCATGATAGTTCAAGATTGTAGTGTATACAAGTTCTAGTTATGCAGGGCACAACACTAAGCTTAGAGTGGTTGTCATTACGAGGTTACTCTACCAATCTATTCATCAAAGGGTAGGGCCATCTTACCATATGTGGTAGATGTGTGAGGGATTGTATTTGATTTCATGGTTGGTGAAAAAGTGCTTGAGTGATGCTTCTCCTCCTCAACTGGTGACCAAGATTTGAAAGGAGATTTTTGGACCATCTATATCTATTGCTTTGAAGCTCGATTGAGCTATGTATGTATTTTGTATACAATCTTTGGAAAAATTGTAATATGTGGAATATTATATTGGAAATGAAATCAATGTTTAGAATTTGTGATGTCATTTAAGCTCATTTGTTCTCTTTTGGAAAATAATTTTTTTATAGCAATGGTTATGAATCATAGTTTATTTACTTGAAAGTGAAAGCTTAGGAAATTTACTTGTATGGAAAATTGGAATTTTATAGTGTCCAAATCTTGGAGAAGTATGGTGGCTCTCCCCATGAATATCCAAGGAATAGTCCTTGAAGAGAAAAAAAAGCACTATTATTTATGATGAGGTCTAACATGTCCATTATGGAATGGTGCACTTGTCTTCTCACCACTGGTCTCATAATGATGTGGATAACTTGTGATGATGTGGATGGGTGTGGGTGGGTGTTTGGGTTATGGTTGGGGTTTATTGTGTTACCTAGTCAGTTTCCTCATGACCTTCATGTGTTGTCTTATCATTAGGATGAAGCTCCTAATTTGAACCTTGTTATAAGGAACATGCCAACAACCAAAATCTCTATCAAACCTTTAATTAATAATGAGCTGACAAATGTCATGATGGAATTTATTTATGCCTCAATGTACTTAATCAATATTTACAATGGACTTGCAACGCTATGCATATCGGAAATGCTTGTTCGTACATGTGAAAATCTTAATGCCTTAATAATGAAATATTTTTAGAATTTTTATGACAGAGGTGATAAAAAATTTATGTACACTAGCCATTAGCATTTTGAAAAACTTCCCACTTTGTTTTTGTTACCTATTTTTTCTACTAGCTAAAATAGGTAATGATGTTTATATTTTACAAGTGAAAAGAGGGTTCATTTTTTTTCTTTGCTATCTCATATTCATGTGCATAAAGGAATATCAAAAGTCTACACTATCATATTGCATTATGTAGATGTATATAACATAAAAGAGAGTGCACAATATTTTCAAGAATGTAGTCTTTATTGATAAACATAAATGTATGGTGTCCCACACAAGCCGTGGGACTGACCGTTTTAATGAAAATAAAACAAAAAACTATATATTTATAGATAAGAAAAGAAAAATGGACATATAGAGATAAGGGACCCATCATTTCCTGAATGACGAATCCCAATTGTTTGTCTTGCATCAGCTTCATTCCTTCACATTTGTCCAGTCTTCAGTTGATGTTCTCCCTGCTACTCCTAGGATTCCTACATGAGTGAGATGAGAGTTGGTTAGATCAATGAAGGATCACCAATTAGTATATCTACAAACATCTATAAACATATAATCTAATCCTCATGCACATTAATATAGCCTGCATAATAAAGATGCACAGGAGAACAAAGGAGTTATAAAACACATCTATCATATGCTCTATTTTATCTAACATGTTTGCTTCTTGTGCAGATATAGGTGAAATCCTTGTTACTGTTTTGTTTCATCTAATTATAGCATATGGGATCAAATGTGGCTCCCACAAGGGTTGATCCCAGCATACTACCCTCATGGAATTGGAGGGATATGAATGAACTAATATCATTTTTACATGCTTCGAAGGAAGATATATCACTCATATCAGTGAAATACCATGTATTTAAAAAATATAGGAAAGTATCATAGGTGCATTATTGGTTCATGACTATCAAGTCAAAGGTGTTGTGAAGGTAATCCTTTACTTTGAAATAACAGTCACAAATGAGCAATGGGTTTATTTATAAAACAATTTCCTATTGTCCATAAAGTGCATACATGAGAAGTATAGTTCATTCTATCATCATACATGGATCAATTCTCAAGAATACAAGTAGATGAAGACACAGTCAAGGATTAATGGACAGTCATTTTTCAGTTGTATATCAGCATATGTTATGCATTGATAAGTCAAAGAGTAAAAAATAGATAGTGAGTGCAATGAGGAATATATTGGGCAAAATGGGACTAGAGGCATCATTAATGCTTGACAGTAATACCACTTGGCAATCAGTATTGAGAAGTCATAATAGCCATAGGGTTAGTCATCATGAAAGCACAATATGTTGAATAGTTACAAAGAGATAATGAAAGCAATATGGTGAAAAGAATAGTGATAGAGGCACTCTTGAATGATAGCCCTTTAGAGAATACAAGGTAGTGGTCATAACATAGTAAAGAGGAAATTCAATTTTTCAAAGGATAGTAGCAATTCTAGGATAGTTTTATTCATGAATATATAATCCACAGAGACAATCAAGGAAACTCCAATTTTTATTCAATGGCCAAAGTTTTCATGCCAAGACTGTCATCTATAATCTCTTGCTAAAGTCAAATGAAAGGTATTATGAAAACTAGAGTAGTAAGCTGGGAAACTACCATGAGGAAAGGTGGGTATGTCAAGTTTCAATAGCCATTTGGGGACTTGCAGAGAAATGTATAGAGGTAATGATGTTGGTAATGTAGAAAAGCAATACAATGACAAAGCAATAGTTATCCTCAAGTTCCTTTAGAGGTGTCAAGGTGGAGGCTTAAGATTGAGCATGTGAATATATAGGAAAAGAAAAGCATTTCATTATTTTCTTCTAAATGCTCATATGAAAATCCAAAGAGCCATGGTCAAAAGGAAACGCGTGGCTGAATATGCCCAAAAATCAAAGGTACCATGGTGAATGAAAGATCATGCAAAATAGTGAGGTTTTGTTTTCCTTTCTTAAATGATCATAGAATATGCATGGTAGGAATTTCACATACAAATTATAGTCAACATTATAAAAGATTCAAAATATTTCATGAGCCCAATAAAAGATAATAATGTTGATAAGTGAAATGTGACCATGAAAATACACAAAGCGATTGCAACAGGAAAGGAAAAAAACCCTCGAAAGCTTTTGAGATGCAAAATGCCAAGGGTCGAGCTGTGGCCCGCTGAAATCAACATAAATCACCTGGTATGGCCAAATCCAAGATAAATGCTATGAGAAGCACATAGAACAAATAATAGCATGACATATTCATTATTTTACATTTACAGAGCTCGAATATGAGTTTTCTTGCAGAAAATGAAAGGAAATTGAAAAATATGTGCTCACAGTTGGTTCACCCGAGCTGTATTGTGTTGATTTTTGCATAAAATACGTTGGAGAAGCCTTTGTTGTTCCAGATTCCACCATGGAAATCACTTACAAAAGGTCAAATAAACCCTATTTTCAGTGCATGGAGACTTCCAAAATCTCGATAAGGTGAAATGAAATGGATTTTCCTTTCTTTCATCAATTTTGTGTTTAGGGTTTTCAAACCCTATCCTTTGGTTGACCATAAAGTGGTATTTTATCACTTTATTTTAAACAATACATGTTGATTATGTATGTCGTGGTCAAGACTTGTTTCTAAATGACCTGGTGTCCACTTGTATATTCCTTGTACATGGTCTTAACGTATAGTTTTTTGTATTTGACTCATATAGTCAACCTTATATCATTTTTTGCATTCAATGTAAATGTAAAGAATTTGATTAAATGTTGTTATTATAAAGCATTTAATCATATTTCTCTTTTAAATGCAAAAAATGAAGGAGTCATGCTTTGTTATTGCACGTATGGGTTGTTGATGAGTTATGCCTTTGCAAGAATATAGGGAGGTTGGAGGAGGTTATCCAACAAGTGACAAAGATATACGGATTTTTTTTTACTGGTTTATGACTTTGGAGAGCATCTAGGCATTCGTTTATTATGCCTTTATGATAGACTTGGTCAGACTTAACCTTTTCAACATATTGGAGCCCTTTTGGAGCCTTTTCAAGTGCTATTTTATAGGCTTTTGGGCTGTATATGACCAAAAATCTAAGTGGATCTCACAGGTAGCCTATGGACTTTCCTTTACCAATAATCAATAGCCTGCAAGGGGTTGGCCAACAAACAAGAGAAAGAACTTTAGCTTTCCTCTTGCACTTTGGCCTATGCAAAAATCGGGAGGGTAATCCCACAATGTACTTATAACATTAATTCATAACACCTCTAGGTAAATTACAAATTCAACAAATACATTCTTAGATCAGGACTTGGAGCACAACGACTTGCAAGAATCTGGCAAATTTTTCATATCTAGTTACTCAAAGCTGAGAATGGGCAAGTTAGTGGATAAGTTCGACAACCATCATCATTATAAGTGAAATTTGATTTAAATGAGTTGTTCTTTGATGCAATTTAATTGGATAGGTACACAAAAGCCCAAACGATGCATAGAATAGTGCCTTATCAAAGGGTGACAGGGTCAAAATTGCAAATAATAGTAAAACACTAATTATAGAATAAGCATTGATATACCGTTATGAATTTGCATTACACATTCATAAATCAAAAGATCAAAACAACAAATTCTTAGAAATCCTACATCACAATACATAAATCAGGGATTGCACTAAATAATTTAATCAATTCCTTGAACTGAAGCATATAATGCAAACACACATCTAATCACAACAATTAGAGACCAATGAAATAATCCTCAATTACTTAATTGCTAATTCATATATCACTTCAGAGGAGAAAACCTGCTTTGATCTTTCCATGAATTGATGTCAAAATTCTACAACTATTGCAAAACTTTTAAGCTACTTGTAAAGATGAACTCATAATCCTAGATTCAACCATCAATTCTATATTACTTGCATATCTCGTGGTAGTGTTCACAAAAAGGCACCTGAGCTCCAACAAAATTTCAAAGACCACTACACAATAGCCTTGAATTCCATTTTATAAGATTAAGGGAGAAAAAAAAGCATCGGGCTATTGGTGTACCAAATTACATTTCATGTTGCATCTTTCAATATTTTATTTCATTTCAACCCCCTGACAGTTATATTTGCACTTTTACAAAATGGGGGGAAAGAACCAAACACAATCATTCGAATGGGCACATAAAAACCCCTCACATGTTGTTTTAAGAGTCCACATCATTACATTATCTGAAAAACAAACCGAATTGAAATGAAAGAGAAGAGAGTATATTCAAGGAAGCTTGATTAGACCCTCATGTGTATATTCTGCAAATAGGATATAGATTTATTTATGCAAAGTTTGTTTCAAAGGCCAGGCCTGTATTATACTAGACCATGTTCTATATCCACTTTACCACTCCCTTGGTGATTTACTCAACATACTTATCGAAACAATCCCTGTACTCTTCCTCAGTAGGCCAGTTATCATCTAGCAACTTCTATACTTTGACAATATAAGCAGTATACATTGCATCTAACATGAACCGAACCTCTTTCACAAAGGTGTCCATTCCTATCTCAATTTTGATAAGATTATCAATTAAATCAATTAATGTTGATAAATCCAACTTACCCTCAACATAAGTAATCTCAGGACACTTGGTTGTCAGATGCTTGAACAAAGCTTTCCATGAGTCATAATCATTTAACTTCCCTTCCTCATTAAGAACCTTAGGAATGCCACACTCCTCCATGTCCCTAAAATCCTTCACTTTTCCTTTTCAATAACCCCTCAATTCTTTCATGGAAGCTTGCAATTTCCCCATCAGCTTCAATTCTTTTGATTGATTCATGGAGTTGCTTTGGGACTTCAGGATCTCCCTTTGCATGTACTTGAATTTCTTTCAAGCTCCTCAACCTGCTACTCCATTTGTTCTAGGTGTTCATGAAAACCTCTTGGGTATTCTTAAACTTCTCATAAGCTTCATGGACACCCTTATATGTCAACCATGTAGTTTATATCTTTAGAGCAATCTTATGCCACCTATAACTGAGGAGACCCTCGGCCATGTCTTTGGAAGTGTTGCTCATGCCTTCTTGGAGCTTCTCTTTCTCAGCCTTGGTTTTCTGGAGCTCCTTCTTCAAAGCACAGATTCTCAATTTCAAAGTGTCCTTATCCCATGGTGAAGTATTAGATGGAGAGGCTGGGAGGGGCTTATGGCTCACCTTAGCAAGAGCAACTCTTACTTTGTTATACTCCTCAACCAGCTTGTTATGCTTTTCTAACAATTTTGAGTACTTATCCTGACTAATCTCTGTAGTATCAACACTCAGCATGGATGAATGTAGTGTCAACCTTGCAGCTAGTGGGGCTATCATCTCTAAAGCTCTTCTAATGATCACATCACCCGAGAGGCAAATCATTGTTCTGCTAAGTACACATCTCTCTGAGTCTAGAGTTAGAGACCATATAGCCAATGCATGTAGACTAGGACTGAAACTTGAAACGAAATTATTTTCATCAAATGTCTCTTTAGACACTGAAGAAATTAGGTCTCTTTTAATTGCATCAAAAGAAATTATGGAGTACAAACTCCAACAAGGCAGAACCAACATCCCACTATCCTTAACTAACCTCCTGGCCTCCACCAGATTCATTTGGGAAATTTCTTGAGCAATCTCTTCTTTAGTACACCTTTTCACCTCCTCCTGCTAAGAAGGATTAATTACCTCCACTGTAGACTGTATTATGTCACTTATTTCTTGAGCTTTTAACTCAATAAAAAATTCCCTGAATTCCTTTAAAGCCACAAAAGAGTCGTCTTCCAGGAATTTAGCACAGGCTAAAATACTTGTATCATTATCTTGACTCTCATCATACTCCCAAGGCACAAGCCTATCATCTGGAACAAAAGGTTCCATTGCATCCCCAACGTCAAGGTAAGAAAATTCATGCTCTACTCAGTGCTCAATGAGGTCTAACTCAGTGGAAGGCTAGTGTGTGTCAGCTTCAACATCTTGTGTCTCACCAACATCTTCAAGGGGTAATTTCATGGTAGGTGCGCCCTCAACATCCAATGACTATTGCTGAACCTTTGAAGCTACTAATGCCATTGACTGGCCACCAGTCTTCACCAAGTGCTCATGTAAGGCAGCTTGGGCTAAATCCTTTGCTTGTTGTACCTTCTCAAAGAAAGTTCCATCATTGAAATCACAGAGAAGTATTTCCATTTTGGTGAATTTATCATCAATGTGTTTATACGGGCTTTCATAAAAGGAATTTTTCTTTCGGGCTCTTTGCTCTATGTCAATAATTTTCATCCACACTACTCCCGTATCCTGAGCAATCATTGTTGTCAACAATTTTCTTACCACATCTTCATTGAAAAGAAATTGGCGAGGCCTATACCTTGATATTCCTCGTTTAATTTTCTCCCTGTCAATGACTCCTTCAGGGTCAAATTTCCTAATAGGGGTTACACCCATCCTCAAATTGTTTACCATTATTCCAAAAACCTCATTGGCCTCTTTGGCAGTGACAACAAAATGATCAAAAGAAAAGGTAGAGGCAATGATTGAGGCCTTCCTGGAAACCCTAAAGTTCTTAGCATCACTATTATCCATTTGCCACATGATTTCCATAAATTCCAACCTATCAGATACATACATAGGTAGTAGATTTGGGGCCACAACAATTCCATAGCACCTGAGAATAGTGCATTTTTTGTACAAATACCAGTCTCCCCAATTACATTCATAATTGGGATCATCTCCATATTATTTTGGCCTTAAAAAAGGTCTAATTGTTTTAGAAATTCTTTCCATTAGCACCACCCCCATTTGCACCAAGATAGTATGATTTATTGTACTACATAACCAAGTGTAATTTGTGGTGGAGCAATGCAAACCCCATATGTAAGTCCACATCTGGATAGGTAATCTATGGTTATTGTTATCCACTCACCTCAGGTTCAGATACCTATTGAAAACCTCCCTTCCTTGATATAGGATCGTGTGCATCAGCACATAATAATGCCTGAAAGTCCACAGGGTTCTTCTCTCTTTTAACCTCATTAAATCATAGTGCATTTGCTCAGCAATGTGGTGAGCATAATCGAACAACTGATCCTAATACTTGTACTAGATATCTATGATCATAACCAACATAGCCAATGATATCCTTCCATCACACTTAATCTCGAGCACTTGACATAGCATATAGTATGTGTATTTGAAAAAGTCAATAAATTCTTCACAGTCCAAGGGCTCGACCTCTTTGAGTGCAAATGTGGAATCCTTCTCTAATCTATACTTGGGCAATTCACTTTTTTTGTACCCAACCCTATGTGCATTGTAATACTTCTGCAAGTTATCCATGCTAATTTTCTCAATAGCATCAAGGTTCATGTTGAAAACCTCTATGACATTGCTTCTCTTTATTTCCAGGAGGGTTTTTCCAGATGTGTCAATAATAACCCTATTAAAATCGTCATATCTGTTAGCGAGCTAGAACATTAAATCCACCTCAACAAATACATTTGAGGCAACCAATTTTCCTAGGTCAGACCCCCAAACATTTCAGCCAAGGTGAGGAGCATCCCTCCTTGTAAATGCATTCACAAACAACTCCCAACTCAACTTCGGCACAACAATGTCACCAATCTCTGTCGTAAGGTCTTTAAAATTAGAGGTTAACACCCCATCCCCTATGGCCTTTCTTCCACTCCCTTTGACATCTAGAGGTTGGCATTTTTCCATAAAACAAACATGATTCTTTGGTTGTCCCTTCTTCCTGTCAGGGCCTTCATACTCTTGTGTTGTTTTAGGAGGGGCATGTTGCCTATTTATTTTCGACGTAGGCTTAGAGGTGGAAGGCTCACCTAGTTGGTTCATTCCTTCCTCAAACTAGGGTTTCCTCCTTAATTACAATTCTAGGCAGGTTCTAAATTGTTGGTACAAAACTCATGATTGCAATTGTAGAGCACTACTTAACTTGTCAAAATTACCCTACCCCAGGATATATCCCAATTTTACAATAGAAAAACTCTATTCTCAACCCAGTATACGACTATAGGTACACAAAACATAGAGACTATTCAACAAGAGAAAAATATTTTCAGCGCTTGGTAGGGACTTACCCAAGAAACAACCTTTGTAAATTTCTTCCACTTGGGTCTTCACCTTATCTCTGCTTTGTTCGGATCCTCATAAAAAAGGTAGAGAATGAAAATTGAATCTTCATTCACTTATTTGGTTCAATACAAGCAGCATTAATGGTGTAAGGCAGCTCGCATGAGCGAAAATACCCACTCTATCAGTTGCTCGTTCCTGTTTGAAAACACCATATTGGTCTATGGACTGGAAAACTTAATTGCATTGTTCATGCGTACTCACCACCTCATAGTGTCCTTTCGGCAATATGTTACTTTCTAAGTGATGGGTGAGGCAAATAATATGTGTCACCTTCGTAGGTATGGCATCATGTGTTTTTGCTTCCAAGTCCATTTTAGAACTCCAACTAGTGATATTTGGGAGGCCAAGGATGAGATAGAAACCCTCAACCTACAATAGAGAGATCTTGGCCATTGATCTTACTTGTGTCGCTCATCACTTGATAACCCACATATGGCCAAGGTAAACTGGCGAAGCACCACATCTCAGCAATAGGACATGACTTTCACATCGGTGGTCACGAGTTCAACTTTATCCTGCACAAAACAACCAGCGATAGTTAAGAGGGGAGCGATGGGTCAAAATGTTGACCGCATCACCCATTGGGTGTTCCATCCTTATGGACACAAATAGAAATGTGAAGGTATGCAAGTGGCCGATGCAAAAGAAACCAAGGCATCGCTCATCGCGGGTTCAAAAATGGGAATTTGAAAATGAACAAGTGACGAGCGATGAGGAAACATAAAGCCCAACCTAGAGAGAACTTACAACATGTGTGCCAAAGGTTGTTCTTAGAAGGACTTCCTAGTCACAACGGGTGGGATAAAGGAAGGGCTGGTAAAACCATGAACCTTAAGGCCATGAAGGATTAATAAAGAGACTTGGAACCGTCAAGACCAGTCAACTTGAAAATAGAAACTTGGTGGTCGAATAAGGGTGTGGACATGAAGAATTTTGCAAAACCAGAACCCTAAGACAATGATCAAGGTTTAACCTTACTAATTTAGTGGAACCAGGAAAATTTAAGGGTTCCACCAAGTTTATTATGCCTTTATGATAGACTTGGTCAAATTTGACCTTTTCAACATATTGGAGCCCTTATGGAGCCTTTTCAAGTGCTATTTTCTAGGCTTTTGGGTTGTGTACAACCAAAGGAGTTTCTAGTTCCTATTTTGGTGGAACTGTTTGAGAGAGCATTTAGTGACTTCACTTTTCATTTGTGAAGTTAGTTCTTATTATTTTTTTTGGTATGCCTTATGGCTTTTGAGGTCCTTTGTAGAAAAGTGTATTTTTAAACTCAATTTTAAAGGCATGTACAGTAGTTGTAACACCTTGTTGATCAATGAGATAAGCTATTTTACCTTCACTTGTCTTATTGTAAAATATTTTTAAATGGTTGATGAAATATTATGGTGGAGTTGTTTTCCCTTTGATTTTGTCATGTTTTTGTTTTCCTTTATGTAGTTAGTATGAGCTATTATAGGTCCTAACATGTGTTGAGCTAGTTCAGGAGAGAGTCTAAGTTGTGAAGATATTTCTTACTTCCTTCTAGGTGTTGTCCTTGACATTTTTAGCCTTGTTATGAAACACTGTTGCAAAGTCATATGAAGTTTTGAGTTGTGTAAAAAACTTTTTAAGTTGTTGGTCATTTTTGTGTGTAGAAAAACAATAGTATTATGCTTGAAATCATTTTGGTGAATCACCCATAGTATAGGTTTCATTTCATATCTCTTTCTTTCTTACCCTTTACCTTAGCAGTACAGTAATCTAGGTGACACCATAGGAAGCCAACCTTCTCCAGAGGTTGATTTTTGTTTTCAAAGCCCACACTTTGAGAGGTCTTCCAATGTTTCACTTAGTGGTTGAATAAGGTTCAACAAAGGGTGCACATTCAAGTGATAACAATTTTCTTTGGTGAACAAATACTATTTGAGTGTGAAAATGGGAGGAGACCAGGTTAGAACAAAACCGGGATCATGTGAAGAATTCCACCGAGACTTCTAGTCTAGCATATATGTGTTGAAGGAAGTATTTCTCCTTTAATGGAGTTACTCAAAGGGTATGATGGGAAGCTTTCTACGTAGTTCATGAGCTCATGGTGTGACAAGAGAGTCATGGTGGGCATAATTTCATTTGAAATCAATGAGGAGGCTATTGATGAAGCTACGAGGATGTCATGTTCAGGTGAAAAATTCAAAAAACATACGAAGGTGTGGTATATGGAGAGCCTGCAGACCTTCTTCCATGAAAATGAAAATCTGACCAAGCTGCATGTGGGCTTTGAGTGGAGAATGCTTCTGACACCATGGGACCAAGTGTGTTTGGTTTTAATGAAGTAAATTATGCTTGAAGGAAGGTTTAAAGTTTCCTAGTTCTATCACTTTTCGTTGCTAAACCACCTTCACCACAAAATTCTCATTAGCTTCCCCTTTTTCTTTCTTTCATCTCTAGAAAATTTGGTTATGGAAACTATAAAACTTACAGCTAGGAAGCTTGAAAAATGTTTCCTGTTACCCCTACATCAAGGTCTCATTCTCTATCTCCACCACTTCCACCTTTCCCTCTACCCACCAAATCCAATCTATGTCATTCGAATTGAGGAACTTGAGACAGTTGATTAGTCCCTTGTGAAACCCTCATTGGCTATTTCAGTTAGACCTAAAAGAAAGATGCCTCTTGTGGCTAGCCAACCCAAGCATTCCAAACTTAAGCCCCATATCAAAAAGAAGAAAGGTGGCATGGGGATGGCTCAATCCAAAGTTGTTGAAGGGATTTTTGAGCTAAAAAATACACCCACTAAGAAGGATGGTAAATTTCCCGCCAAACTCAAGACTGAACTGAAGAAGGGAAAGAAGGATACCACTTTCCATGTGGAGGAACCTCCCACAAACAATGAAGATGAAGACTCTCTTGACATAGATTCTCAAGGGGATACAATGGTGGCTGAAAGTATTCACACGGGGGTCAAGCATTCAAGTGTTTGTAGATCCAATCGACTGGCGCAACATAAAAAGGAGGTTCAGGTTGATGAGATTTCCAACAATTCAAAGCAAGATGAAGGCCAGGAGGAGAGAAAGCAAGACATGATTGAGGAGACTGAATACCATGTGGAAGGACCAAGTCTCTTCCCTTAGTTAAATAGGATGATTAAGGAGGAAGCCACACCAGATTCCTCCAATCATCAGACTTGGGTGGAGGAGACTAACAGGGTGGAAGCTACCAAAGATGAAGACCCCAACAACCTAGCTTCTCATGTTGCCAAATTGGAAAGAAAGTATAAGGCTAACTTGGTTCACGATCAAAATCATCCACCGCTCTATTGTCACTCTATTAGCGACACTGAAAGAGGAGGTTGACAAGAAGGTTTTCGAGGCTGAATCCAACAACAATTGGGTTGTGGATGATGTGTTGAAACTCCTCATGGAGGAGTGGGGGGGTATAGCTAGGTGATGGGGTGTGTGTGGTTTGTTGTCGAGTGGGTTATCTTTTTAATGTTGTTGTCTTTGTTTTGAATATTATGTTGTTACTAGTTTTTTTATTTTTTGATCTAAATTTTGGCCCTTGGGGCTCCCCATGTTAAGGGTACTACACCCTATAAATTCAACTTATATTATCAAAAACATTTTTCTATGGTTTATTAATCCATATGAAGCCTTTAAATTATGAAACAAAGAAGAGAGGAACCCTGGGCCTACTATGTAAACCTAGGGTTGAAATTGTTGGAATTTTGTGTGGTATTTTAGATTGTTTCATTAAGTTGGAGTTTAACAAGGTGATTGGATTGACTTTCAACCATGAAGGTGAGCTAATCAGACCTAAATATCCATCTTGTTAAGGATTAGAATGATTTGGAATTGATTTTCAATGATTAACGTAATTAAGCTATATGACCTAATATGAAAAATATAAGATCTTGATAATGCATAGACTGAAATAACTTGCAGGCATATTTGGGAAGTATAGAGGAATGTGTACCTAGCACCGAATGCTGGGTCTGGTCACTGTAGTAGGATAGGGTCACCCTAGGGCAAATGGATCATTGTATGAAACTTTTTTTAGGTGTCCTTTAATGATAGATCTAAGCTTTTGATTTTTGGTTGCAGAGTTTTCGAAATACTATCGAATAATTATGTAGGTGAGTTTTCATTTGTTGAAAAGATGTGAGGCTTCAAATGTAACAGTGAATAATTTTTCTTCAAGCTTCCCTCAATCCTCTTCAACCCTAAAACCTACACATTCAAAGAGAGGGAAAATGTTGGGCCATTTAGGGGCTTGCCTCAGTCAAACCCCATGTAAGTATTTTCACTTCCACAATGGTAATGTCAATGATAAAATGATAATGAATAGGAAGGAATGATGAAATCATAAAGTGTTGCAACTCACCACCCTTCAATGGATTCCTTTAAGGACTGAAATCATACACATCACCTCAAATTATTGTATCTTGCTTTCTTGATTTTCTTGAATTCTTTGGAGACCTACAAAAGTGTTAGCCTTCACAAAACAATGATAACATAAACATATATAAACTCACATAGAATTTGACATGATGTTAGGATATTAAATTGTTGTAATAAAGCTCAAAATTTTTGCTCTTGACTTGCTTGCTAGTGATCTTAACAATAATTGCTCCAATGATTTCCTAGATAGATCTTGTTAGATTTCAAATGATGCAATAACTAGGTATTTATAGGCATTTCTCTAATTTTCTAAGAATTAAATCTTGATAGCTGATATTTGAAATTTAAATTTTAAATTTTAAAATGGTCACTCCGACATGTACAAAATTGGTCCCCAACAGAATAGGGGACTCATACACCCTAGTGAAAATGGGTTCTCACCCTATTCTCTAAGACATTAAATGTCAGTGGTAGAATATTAATTGAATATATTTGTTCAATGCTTGCAATTTCTCAAAAAGTGGCACAAATGGGTTGTAGAATGCATAATTTTAGGAAATTAGGGATCCAATTAGGCTCAATAGTTTAGGGGGACAAAACATTGTGCGAAATTTTCAAGGGTGACAATTTATGATGCTAAAAATTAATAAATTTATTTATAAAGAAAAATAATAATATCATTAGTGAATGGTATCTTTTATTTTATTTTATACTATTAAAATAATGTTGTTTATATGTTAAAATTGCAAATACCGCTAACATATCTATCTTAGATAAATATATGTAAAAGTGTTGAAATAAATCCTTCTAGAGGCACCTATTTTTCAATGAATAAAACAAACACATGAAAAAGTATCTCTTGTCATATTTTACATAGATTTATCTAAAATAGATATGTTAATTAATATATTTATCACTTTAAAATAATTTTTGATTTATAAAATTCCAAATAATTCTTAACAATTAACTAAAAGTTGAGAAAATCCAAATAGAATATATGACACAATGTACATGTGCTCAAAGATCTGTACAATGCACAAAAAAAATTCTAGAGATAATTAGGGCTTTGTAATTAGGAAACTAATATTTTAGTAGTTCTTTAATGCAGATTGTGGATATATAAGCTTATTCCTCTCTACAAATATGTTTTTATCATATTTCTTGAATGTGTTTTATTATAAACCCTTACTAGTTACATTTTTTGATGCACATTCATTTAACTTAATAAAATATATAAAAAATAATAACCATAACAACAAAATTTATGTGAGGAAAACAATTTTAGGAGAAAAACCTTACACTCGAAAAGCACAATTCTTTGGATTATCAGTAATCTAAAAGAGGATGCAATACAATCAAAGAGCTAAGCACATTCAATATTCTTCAACAACAATAGGATTTATGAAGTGATTTTGGTAGCATAACAATAATCATGAAATCTTCAAACCTATACTGCTACAATATGAACAAGTGCCAAATAAATACTAAAATTCAAGAGAAGATGAACTCCTAGTATTTCCACATGGAAATAATCTAGTGCGCACATGTTTTTCTTGGCTCTTCTTGACATGCACAATACTTTCATGCATGCAACAACCTTGCATGAAGTGCATTATCATAACTAGGACCTACCTAATTTCCTTGTTTTCCATTTCCAACACCCTTCTCCATATGCATGGGAACCTGTCAACATGAAATGTGCATGCATGCATGGAAACACTTTTCATGCATAGGCACCACCATCACATGAAGCCCACCTATCATCATTTTTCATACTTGACTCTTACACTTGTCATAACTTGCCATAGAAACTTATCATAATCCATCATAGACTAAACTCTTACAACTTATTGCAAAAGAAATCAAATTAGCTCACAATTGGTTCCACCAAGTGGGATGTGTACTTCCATAATTTTTTTATTCATTCCATATACACCACCTACTATGTAGGATGCCACCTCACCCAATAGGTCTCACAAATTGATACAACATAGCAAGCTTAAACTTACGATAAAATATATAATTAATCAATAAATTAAATTCTAGGACTTGCAGAGGTTGAGACACCCTAATTCAAACTGCTAGGGACTATAAGTCCCATGGAATCAAAACACCATCTAAACTTTTATATGCTCACAAAATTTATCAATGCTTTTGCAACATTCACCAAAGTGTCAAAATTTTGAAACTTCACCTTCCCATCTTCCACCATGTCATGGATTAAATGGAATTGAACATAAGTGTGCTTCATTCTAACATGGAAGGTAGGATTCTTTACCAAACATATGACACTTGGATTGTCACAAAAACAAATAATCATTTGTGCATCAAGCTCAACATTAGAACATAATCTCCTAAGACAAATGGATTCCTTACAAGCATGAGTATATTACATATACTCTTCTTCTATCATGGACAAAGTGACTAAAACTTACCACTTACTCAGCCAATTAACAAAACATCCAAATATAGTGAATACATATCCACTAGTGGATCTTCTACTGTCAATGTCACTTGCCCAATCATAATCGACATGCCCATGAATACAAACTTAATTTGAAGGTCCAAAAGGATAACCATGAAAAAAAGGGAATACTTAGAATTACCTTGCAATATTTGAGAACTCTCTTAACCATATCTCAATGTACCCATCTAGGATTAGCCATTAAATTACTCAAGAATCCCACTTCTTGAGTAATGTTTGGCCTTGTATAGACCATGGCATACATCAAACTACCAACAACACTCGTATATAGTATTATGGTCATATCCTCCATCTCAAAAGGATATTTTAGAAATTCCTCCACAAATAGCTTCATCCCTGTGTAACATAAACAATTAATGATCTACAAGATGTCTTGTTGAATCTCTACAACACTAAAATTACATACTTACTCTAGCTTAACAAAACTTTTTTTCTAACTCTATCTCTTTTGATCTCCATTCCTAGGATATAACAAGCTACACCTAAATATTTCATTATAAACTATGTTGACAACGAATATTTCAAATTTGAAATAATAATTTTATCATTCCAAATAAACAACATATCATCTTCATACAACATAATTATGAGAATGTGATCATTATCAATCTTATAATAAACACAAAGGTATAAAAATTTTGGTACCGCATCCTAGGAGACTATTTAAGACCATATATAGACTTTTTTAACTTCTAAACCACATTTTCTTTAACTTTGGAAATAAATATTCTTTAGTTGTGACATAAATTTTCTCCTCCAAATCACCATGAAGGAAATTTTTCTTCACATCCATCTACTAAACTTCTAATTCATAAGTTGAAGCAAGTCATGATAACATGAATGAAATGGATGTCATCTCTTCTACAAGAGAATATTTCACCATAATCAATTCCCTCTACCTGTGAATATTTGTTTGTAACTGATCATGCTTTATTATTTTCAAAACTACCATTAGGACCAAAAAAAAATCATCAACACCCATTTACAACCAATGAGTTTATGTCCTTTAGGAAAAGGTACTAGATTCCATTTTTTATTTTTCTTCAATGTAACAATATCTTCATCCATGTGTTTAATCCAAGGATTTGCATCACTCATACCCATAGTCTCTTTTACAATCCTGGGCTCATTAATGCTAGCAATCAAATCAAATATACAACTAGATTTCAACAATGAATAACCAATCATTTCTTATTGTCAACTAACTCATGTAGAATTCCTCAATGGTTGAGGTTGAGGTTCTTCTTCTAAACTTTAAGAGATTCTAGATCTCTCCTCATCATTAGGTCCATTATGTGTACATAGTTCTTTTTTCAAAAGAGTAGGTGGAACATGAACTACATCCTTTTTCGTCTCTTCTTTCTCTAGCTATAGGATAATAGGAGAAGGTTTCAACTATATAAATATCATACTTCTAATATAGAGAATATTCTCAACCACTAGATTGCAAAGATTTTACCCTTTCATACTAACACAATAGCCAATGAAGATACACTTAATTTACTTGGTTTCCAACTTATACCTCTTCTCATTCAACACATGTGTATATGTATCACATCCAAATTATTTTATATATATTAATGATGGATTCTTACCCAACCACACCTCCATGGGTATCTTATCGACAAGCACTAATATAGGATATATGTTTTCTAGATAGCATGTAGTGGCAAAAACTATAGCCCAAATTGTTTTCTTAAGGACAACTCCACTCAACATACTCCTAGCCCTCTCCATCAACATGTTTTTCATCCTCTCCACTACTCCATTCTATTGAGAGTTTATAAATTTATCTTATTCCTTTCAATCCCATGCTCTTTATAGAATTTTTTTAATTTTTCTAAACAAAACTCACCACTATTATCAATCCTTAAACACTTAATATTTCTTCTATTTTGGTTTTCAACAAAGTCTTTAAACTCCTTAAATTGACTAAAGACTTCATATTTACTCCTGAGGAAATGAAAAATTTCCCACTGTAATTATCAATGAATGAAAGAAAATATGAACATTAATAGGACCAAACACATCAAAATGAATATATTCCAAGGCCCTAGAATATTTGTGAGAACTAGAATAAAAATAAACATGCTTTTCCTTTCCACAAATGCAATGTTTACAAAATTTGAGCTCAATATTACAATCATCAAGCCCCTCTATGAGGAATTTGTTTTTAAGGCTCTCATACCCTTCTCACTAATATAACCAATTATTTGGTGTCATACCATTGTCTTCTCCTTTGGAAGATTCATATCTAATGAATGAGCACTCTTAGGTACCAAAAATGCATGAGCATCAAAATTTGATGCAACATATTTCTTGACTACTCAACCTAATGGTGAGGATGAAGAATGTCTAGCTCTTTTCTTTGGATTATTACAAGAATAATTACACTGAATAGTGCATGCATCTCATTTTCAAACAAGGTGCCAATTTGAAAAACCTTTTCCAATATCATAGCTCCTCTTGTCATCTTGCATACTCCACTCGAGAAAACAACTTGCATACTTGTATCATTCGACATTCTCAAAGTAAGTTTTGTGTCAAACTTGGGATATGTAGTACACCATCAATCCCCATAGGGGATCAAATCTTGAATCTTCCATGACCAAAATAAATCTTATGAGAGTCATCACCCAGGTGCACTTTCCCGCTATCAAATTCTTCATACCTTGAGAACCAACCTCTATTTGAGATCATGTGAAAAGATGCACCAGAGTTGATACACCACACATATTTAGATGCATGCACTTCCAAGGATGCAACAAAGGCTTCATCATCATCCTAAGAGGTTTTATTTGAATCATTATCAAATAATTTTTCATTTTATTTATTTTTCTCCTCACATTTTTGTGGAAATGAATAGTGTATGACCTAGAAAATAACTGGGAAATCAAATAAATAAATAGAAAATAACAAAGTTCACAATCAATTCATAAATCAATACCAATAAATCATTAAGATACAATTGAAATAAAAATAAATTACAATAAATAAACACACATGATTCCACACAACTTCCTTAGCTAAACTCCATCGTTTTCCTCTTTGTACCTTAGAGAAAAATTTAGTGATAATTGCTCTAATATTTCGTAGCACAAAGCATTGATAATATGTGTATAGTTTCTTTGTAATGATGAGAGAGGAGGAATAGATCATAAGAGGGATAAATATATATATTTTCAGTGATACCGATCAACAGTCAAGATCTGATTAAGGATTGAAAAGATCAATGGCTCATAATTGGTGAGAGGAATTGATGAGGAGTTAACTGATCTCCTGATTTTAGCTAATTGATTGTATGGTTCAATTAAGAGAATTAATTGGACAGATGAGTGTGACTAACAATTATTTGACAAAATTGATTGCTCAATGAACTTGAAGTGAGTTGGAGTGAACTAGAGTTGATTAAGGAGTGGAATGAGGGCCAGTCTCAGTTAATTGGTGAGGTGAAAATGCATGGGTAATTAATAATTAAATGAATTAATTATTAGTTACATGTGTAAGGTGGAAATGAATAAATAAACAAATAATTTTACTTATTTAAGGAGAAGATAGTGTTGATAAATAATTGAATAAATTAAATAATTTAAAACAATTATTTAATTTGAGAAGTGGGAAATGGGAAATTAATTAACTAAATAATAATAGATTATTTAATTAAACTTTGGGAAAGAGGGATAATTAGTAAATTAATTAAATAATGTTAATTATTTAATCAATATAGATGAAAAGTGATAGAATAGATAATTTAATTAAATTATTTAATTAAAGTGGAGATGAAGGAAATTTTGAAATTAGAATAATTCAATAATTAAAAATTATTTAATTGTCAAGATGTAGGTGAAATAATTATTAATTTAATTAAATAATGGAATTATTTAATTAAATGTTGAAGATAAAATGATTATGCCAAATGATAGGAAATGGTATGTTTCAGAAGAATTGTGCTAATCAAATTTAAGTGTCTATATTTAGTTTTGCCACTATTCCAACATTTTACCTTGGAATTTCAAGGAGACTTATATCTCCCTAGGGATTTGGACTTGAACTTCTTGTACTTCTTTTCTTTCTCCTTCAATCTACCATGAACAACAAGAACCTCCTTAACCATTTTGGAATATTTTCTTCACATCTCTAAAAATCAATAATGCAACCACTTAATCCATCTTGAAGTTGGTGGTGGTATTCCAAATGGTCATGGAAAGGTGATCCCATGAGTCTAGCAAAGAATATAGTAGTGTCATGCAATAATCCTCATCCTTCATATTCACACCAAAATAACCCAACTATACAAAGAACATGTTAGAGGCATTCAAGTGATCAACCACAGATCCTCATTCTTCCAACCTTAGAGAATACAAAATTTTATTTCTTAGGGAATAACTTGTTTACTATGGATTTAGCCTGATAAAAATTTCTCCAAGACTCTTCCAAAGGCTCACTACAGTCTTCTCTTAGTGAACATTCAACAAAGTAGCTTTTTCTAAAAAGAATCTTACCAAACCCTTGGATTTTTTATCTAATATCTCCCAATTTTATTGATTCATGTTGGTAGGTTTTGAACCATATACTGTAGCTGATAGATCTTTGTCTATGAGCATATCTTCCATTTTAAGTTTCCATAGCTCAAAATTTTCACCATTAAACTTTTCCATATGTGATTGCCATCATTTTCCTGCAACAAGGTCACAAAAATACTTCTACAAAATATCTCGTTCAAACAAAGACCAATTCAAAAAACCCTCTACCCAACAACGAGATCAAAATTGGCTAGGATCTAATACCAACTAAAAGGAATCCAATTACATGAAAGAAACTTCCTACAAAAATCTAAGTGGTGGAGATAAAGAAATTATTTATTTTAAACCCTTATCAATTACAGTGTTAGATGCATATTTATTTAGCTTAATTAAATATATAAAATAATAATAACCATAACAAAAAAATTACATGGGGAAAACCTTGTTAGGAGAAAAAATCCACACTCCAAAATTAAAACTCCTTATATTATCAATAATGCAATAGAGGTTAAAATACAATAATAGAGCTAAGCTCATTTAGGATTCTTCAACAACATGATTTCAAGAGTGATTCTGGAAGCATAACGATACTTGTAAAATCTTGAAACCTATTCTTCTTTGTAAAATGGACAAGTACCAAATAAATTCTACAATACAAGAGGAGATAAACACTTAGGATTTCCACATGGAAATAATCCAATGTTTGCATGTCTATCTTTAGTCTTCTTGACATGAACAAAACTTGCATGCATGCAACAACCTTGCATGAAGTAATTGTCACAACTGGGACCCATCTAATTTTATTTTTCTATTTCCAATTCCCTTCTCCACAAGAATAGAAACCCCTCAAAATGAATGTATTTACATAAATGTAAACACCTTGCATTATTAGGTTTCACCATCACATGGAACCCACCTTTCATAGTTTTTCATACTTGACCCTTACACTTGGCATAACCTATCATAACATATTGTCATAATTCGTCATAAAATTAACTCTTACAACTTATGAAAAAACCATAAAATTATCTCACAATTAGATCCACCAAGTGGGACTCTACTTCCCAAATTTGTGCTTCCATGTCACACATATCACCTCCATGTAGCATGCCACCTCACCCAATAGGTCCCACAAAGTGATACAACATAGTAGGCTTAAAACTCAGGGTAAAACAAATAATTACTCAATAAATTAAATGCTAGGACTTGCAAAGGTTGAGACACCCTAATCTGAATAATATAAACATAACTTTACTTCATATTTCTTGTGGTACCATATGTCATCTTCTAGGATATTTCCAACCCGAAAATAATCTTACATGTTCACCAATTCTACTATACTTGTGCCTTTGCATCACTGATCATTCTTGCAACAAGTACTAAACATATATGTGCCTCTAATTTCTTCTTCCATATACCTTGTAGTCATTATCACAACACCTCCATATGTAGACAAGTCATTTATTATTCACTAAAACTAATATCATAGCATCACCACATGTTAACCAACATAAAATAATATACTATAATACTATAAAATCACCATGTTTCACCACATTCCACTTTATTCCACAATGAATCTTACAGATAAACTCACTCTATAAAGACTTTCTTAGATGAAAATATCCAAATTCCAAACATTCCGCCACTTGATATTTACCATAGGAGATATTAAAATGTTACAAATCAAGAGATTAACCTCATGCTTGAGAATAGGAGAAACCATTTCATTTATACACCACATGAACTTGGTAGTACTTACAAGTTTTGTTATAGAAAATATAGTGTTTACCTAACTATCAATTTTCTTCATCTAGAGTTTTCTATTATATACCATCTCCTTCATAAATTTATTAAAATTGTAGACACCTCAAAATTTCTAACACATTCTTCTAAGTTCATAATTTCTCATCATCATCACTATATAGCTCCACCTATCCTCGATCAATTGATGTAGACAATGCATGCATTCTTAACAAACCAACGGATCCCTTATTAAGTAATTCATTATCCTTGAGGTGCTCCATTTAATTTATCAACCAAAGAATTATAATGTTTAGATGATGTAGGCATTGTATGTGTAACTAAGAATCCTGAATCGTCCTAATCAATTGTGTATAGAAAAGTAACAAAATAAAGTATAATTAGAAGCAACATGACTGAATAAATTTATTTAGAAATATATTTATATGAATAACAATTGTTGCGAGTAACTATAAAAACCACTATGGGTAAATACTCTTGTGAAGATAATAACGTAACGACTCAACCATGTTTCATCTTAATGTAATAACAATTATTCATTATTCTACAATTCAAGTTAACTATAAACCAAGAAATGAAATTCAAAAATTCATCCTACTATAATCAATAAGCTAAACTGAAAGGATTATTATAGTACCTCAAGTGGCCCTTTCTTGAGTTTCTACAATCTCAAAATATTCTTCTAAATATTAACTTAGAGATTCATGGAAAATATTATATCCTTCTTTATTGCAATGTGAACATATAGACTGAGAATAGAGTATCAAATAAAGAGTACTTGTATTTCAATATACTTAATCAGAAAATATCTCACTAGCCTCTTGACCTCTCAAAAGATCAAACATATATACAAGATCTTTAAGAGTTTTCTTATTCATGGACTAAAAACAAATTATAAGAAATTGTCGGCTCTCCCAAAAACATAGGAAGAGGACTAGGTATTATTTCAAATAGTAAAGAAAGTTTAGTGGAGATAAGAGTGTAAGAATCATATCAAGACTTTGCATAATTTAAAAAAGATAGTTATAACTAAAGATGTGCTTAACAAGGAAAAACTTATTGCAAGCCATAACCAATATCATTACTTACATATTATTTCCTCCATGAACAAATGATAGCATAAAGTAAAAAGATAGAATGATCCATAAGTAGATCATGTTCATAATCTCCAACTACTACATTCATTAGCTTCAAAAAACTACATGTGTTGTAGGCAATCACCCTCTTTGGCTATGTTAGACAGGCTTATTTCGGGTTATCATTCCCTTTGTTGTAGGTTGATAGATCCTTCACTACAAGGGTTAGTTTATTTCAAAGTAATATTTTCATCATTAATAACCATAATCAATATCAAACTCTATTAAATTCCATAGACATTCATAGATTCAAACAATCATTTATCAATATAATATATCATCCTCAATGCTTAAAATACTTAAAATAAGTGGAAAGTTCTAAGTAATGTCTTTGAAACTATTAAAAATATTATGAAAAGTATGAGACTTAAACAAGGAAAACAAGAAAATTCTAGGAAACATCATGTTAGAACACACATATATACTAAGAGGGGGGTGAATCAGTATATCCCTCAATAAATTAAATTCAAAAGTTAATAATCAAAACTTGTAACCAAATAGAGCTTTCAAAACAAGAGCACAAAATCACAACACCAGATTTACGTGGAAACCCTAACAAGGGAAAAACCATGGTGAAAAAAGCTACTTGGAGCTATTGTCCAAATCCAACCTCATAAAATGAAATAATAGTTACATCAGGTTTTAAGGTCTTTAACCTAAGGAATTTCATAACTCCCTACCAAAATACAACACTTCTAAAGAGAGGGTACACCCTCAAAATACAACTCATAATGAACTAGATGATCAATCACCACTATAACACTTTTTTTTCCTTCGTCTCACTACTTTCAACACTTATACTCCTTTATTTTTGGCTCACTACCTCTAGAATTTACACTTCCACTTTTTCCTTCAGCTCACTACCTCCAGTACTCACTTACACACCTTGGTCGACTTACTACCTTATGCA
The DNA here is from genome assembly GCA_007115665.2 of Sequoiadendron giganteum. NCBI lineage: Eukaryota > Viridiplantae > Streptophyta > Pinopsida > Cupressales > Cupressaceae > Sequoiadendron > Sequoiadendron giganteum. Next base: position 297,260,101 of record CM021107.1, read on the forward strand.
CATCACATATGCTCTTTTGCTTTCTACCACTTCTTTGCAAATTTGTACTCATACCTCTACCTCCAATGCATTGCTTTCAGAAAATTACATTGATCACTCATTGAACTCTTATACACTTGGAACACACACTTGATCATTCATTTATACCTTCCCTCAATATCCAAAAAAAACTCCTTGTCAACCACGCATAAGTGTATGAACATAAAACGTGCAATGGTCATATTGAGTCAGCTCCAAAAAATCTGTTGGAGAGGGAATTCAATATGGTCCAAGCTAGGAGATAAGAAGGACCTATTTTAACTATACACATGTTCTCATTCTAGTGCACACCATGAAAACTTGGTGCAAACAACTTAAAGTGCAAAGTCGGCCCAATAAACACTCAACCCTCAAAATATTAACTCCAGACCATAAGCCGTACCGAAGAGACTAGATAGCATCATGTGGATTACCTCACAAGTAATAAATTATATTCAAAAAAATTTTCATGCCCTTAATTTACATCTTCATGCAACATTATGCTAGTGGAAGAAAATAGACACAAAACTAGTATCTATTGCAAACCTAGACAACACAATCTTGAGATATAACTTTGACAAATCAACTTATAGTACACTTTAGCAACTGAAACTCGAGGAGAGACAATAGATAGACATGTGAAAATCATCCTCCAAACTACAAGACCACAACAACAACTGTGGAGAAATGTGAAGCATTTCTCTAAACCTTCCATGACTGCAACAACACAGTCATCACTTTGTTTACTCAAGAAACTTTTAAGTGGATACTATGATATGAAAATAGGAACAAACATTCTTCACACTTGAATTTTCCTATCCTTCAAACTATAGGACCATTTCTTCAAATGTGAAGGAATGCAAAGCATTCTCTAAATATTTTCAGTGTAACTTCCCGAGTCACTAATTTTAAAAGATTATTTTATGCAAATTACATCAATAGACAATGAATAAAACATTCACAGATCATGAGCAATAGGAAACAACTATTATAGAAATTCATGGCATCCAACCTCATACATAATATTTTTTACTAACATCCTAACTGCAGCATATGCGACCATCCACACACTACCACTTTGTTGACAACAAAGACAATATCATAAAAAAAAACTCCATATTATTGACATCAATGACAACACCTAAAACATACTTGCAAAAATATCAGCCTTTTGCATTTATGGCAGCAACATCTTGATATGAAATTTCTCCCCCTTACTCTATCTCTCCCCCCTTGACATCAAGGAAGAAAGGCTAATGGTCTTCAATGGAACTTGTAGGAACATACAAACTTGCCCTGTCTACACAAACCTCAACAATATTCTACCTACTCCCCTGAGATGTAGCCATCATCCATCTAGGGACAAAAATGTGTCTTGAACAGCTCCCCCTAGACAGATGTACCAACTATGCATCTAGTTAGAAGAACGAGGGGAAAAAACCCCGATTTTGTCTAATATACTCAAACGTATCCTTTGAAAGTGCCTTTGTGGGAACATACTCTAATCTTAATTCTTGATTTGCAACCTTCTCTCTTAAGAAGTGATACCTGATAGATATGTGCTTGGCTCTAGCATGCATCACTGGATTCTTTGAAATATTGATGGTGCTTGTATTATCACACAGAATTGGAATGGGCTCATTATACATCACCTTTATTTTCTTTAAATTTTTCTTCATCCACAACACTTGGGTGCAACAAGATGTTGTAGAAATATATTATGCTTCTATTATTGATATGGACATTGAGTTCTATTTCTTACTAAACCAAGAGACCAATTTGTCTCCCAAATAGAAAGCTCTACCACCAGTACTTTTATCATCAACACTACCAGCCCAATTAGCATCGGTATATGTATTCAAAGTGAAATCATTTCCATTTTGATACCACAATCCATAGTCTACAATGCTCTTCAAGTATCTAAAAATCCTCTTGACAACCTTTACATGAGTTTCTCTTGGATCAACTTTAAACCTCACAACCAAGAAAACAACCTGCATAATATCAGGCCTTGAAGTGGTTAAATATAGTAGGCTCCCAATCATAGACCTATACAAATTTTGATTAGCCTTGGGTGACACATCATATTTTCTCAAATGGAAACTAGTTACCATTGGAGTACTCACTGATTTACATTCTTCCATACCAAACTTCTTTGGTCATTTCCTTAACATATTGTTCTTGAGAGATAAATATTCCATTATCTAATCATGCAATTTGAAGTCCAAGAAAGAATGATAACTCACCTAACATAGAAATTTTAAATTCTTTATGCATTTATTCAAAAAACCTCTTACACATTTCATCATTGCCACCAAATATTATATCATCAACATACACAACAAAAATTAGAATATTTTCATTTTTCATTTTGATGTATAGGTACTATCTGTGGTACCTTTTTTGAAGCCTTGTTGAAATAGGTACTTTTCCAACCTTGCATACCTATCCCTAGGGGATTTTTTAAGACCATACGATGTGTTTTTGAGTTTTCATACCATTTTTGGGTCTTCTGATAGATGAAATCCATCAGATTGTTCTATGTAGACTTATTCTTCTAGTTCACTATTTAGGGAAGTATATTTCACATCCATTTGATATACTTTTAAGTTCTTGTGAACAAAAAATGTAAGAAACATTTTGATAGCCTCCATTCTTGCCACCAAATCAAATATTTCTTCAAAGTAAATTCCTTCCACTTGTGAATATCCTTTACATACTATTCTTGCTTTATTTATCATAACCTCTCCATATTCATTCAGTTTGTTTTTGAACACCCATTTTGTTCCAATTATATTATTTTCTATAGGCCTTGGAACCAATTCCCAAGGCTGATTTTTCTCAGTCTAATTTAGCTCTTCTTCCATTACTTGTATCCATCCTTCATCTTTGCTAGCATTAGCAAAATTTTTTGGTTCTATTCTTGATAATAGAGAAAAATTTACTTGTTCACTTGCCTTTGCAAATATTCTTCTTCTCTACACTCCTTCATTTTTATCTTCAATGATCTGATCTTCTTAATGATTTCTTTGAAAAAACTTTGTAGGAGCTTTGGGGATCTTTTCTGGTGCTTCTTCCTTCTCTTCAACTTCTTCTTCTTCCTCTATGCAGGTAGATTCATTAGACTAGTAGCTCTCTTGTTCATGTGTGTTGTGATGTGACTCTTCATTCACTCTGACATTTATACTTTCAACAACCTTCCTTAGCCTTTTATTATAGCGTTTGTAGGCTTTTCTCCTAGTCAAGTACCCAGGAAAGATTTTGTCATCTAATCTTGAATCAAACTTTCCCAGACCTTCTTCATCTCTTTTGATAAAACATCTGCTTCCAAAAAATCTAAAATATTTGATAGTTGTCGATCTCCCATACCACAACTTGTAGGGATTTTTGGTGCTATCCACCCTTAGCTAACCTTTGTTAAGGATATAGAAAGTAGTATGGAGTGCTTCTTTCCAATACACATAAGGTAATTTAACTTCATTCAAAATTGTTCTTGTCATTTCTTGAACAGTTTTGTTCTTTCTCTCCACTACTTCATTTTGTTGAAGAGTTCTAGCAATAGAATAGTGTCTCTTTATCCCATGCTCTTCACAAAAATCTTCAAATTCACTTGATTTGAATTCATTGCCTCTATTAGATCTCAAGCATTGATTCTAGAATTTATTTCATTCTCATGCATTGGCTTGAAAATATTAAATCTACTGAAAGCATTTTATTTTTCTTTTAAGAAAGTAACCCATGTCATTCTAGAGAAATCATCAATGAGTAACATAAAATACCTTTCACCTTGAAGACTCTTTGTCCCCGTTGGTCCACACAGATCAATATGAATTAGTTCAAAGGTCTTTTAGCAGAATACTCCTTAGTCTTGAACCTTATCCTTGTTTTCTTCCCAATCTGACATTCTTTGCACATGGTGTTAGTAGTTTGACAACCCTAGGCATATCTCTCACTAATTGCATGGAGTTGATCTTCACAAGGTTATCAAAATTTTATGTGTCCTATCCTCTTGTGTCAAAACCAACATTCATTTGTTTTGCCAAGAAGATATATTCTTCCATTTATACCCTTAAGGTTGTATAAGTTTCCTTCAGTCCTTGAACCTTAAACCACCAATCTACCAGACTTAGCCTTTATGATTTCACACCCTTTCTCATTAAATAAGATATTGTATCATTTGTGACATATCTTACTTAAATTGAGAATATTATTATTTAAACCTTCAACATAGTAAACATATTTAGTCTTGGATTTTCCATCAATACTTACAGTGCCCTTTCCATGGATCTTTTTTCATGAATTATCTCTAAACTTTATTGATCTGTCATTCCATTTAACTGACTTGATGAATCTTCTTTTATCACCGGTCATGTGACTTGAACACCCACTTTCTATTGTGTGTTTCCTTGACTTGCTCAACATCATCTACCTTTTGAATTTTCCATTTTGCAAAATCACTTTCACGCTTTTGTTGCATATCTGACATGTCACATTGACATTCACCAAATAAGTAAGAGAGTTTCCATTTACAAAATTTATTCTATTCATTTCATATTTGCACTCTATAGCCTTATGTCCATACTTATTGTAAATGAAATAGTATCCAAAAATACATGATTGAACTTGTTTGTGGAGGGTCTTCTTGCATGATGAGATCTTTCTTTAGGTCTGATATCAACTTCCTAACTTTTGGACATAGCTTTCTCCAACTCCCTTTTGAGTAGAAGGGTCCCCTTATCAAGCTTTTTAAAATCACTTATTTTGGCTTTAATCAGGGCCTTTTTCCTTTTTTCTCTTTCCTTACACATTCCAGATCTTCAAGAGTAGAGACAAGTTCACCTTCTTCTTCATCCACATATTTTCTTGAACTTCTAGACATCACAATGATTATAAATAGGGATTCATCTCCATTATCATTTGAAGCAGTGGTCTCCTTAATTTAAGGAACAATATTCTTCTTTGGAGAGGAGATTCCTCTTGAAATTATTTCTCTTGAAACCTTTGATAATTTAATTTTCTCCAAAGGGACATTTAGAAGCATAATGACCAATTCTACCATAATTAAAAAATTGAATGGTAATTTACCTTTGTATTTTCTTGATCCTTTCTTCATCTTTCTCATAAAGTTTGCTCCTTCTTTAGAATCACTAGGTGATTTGGATGCTTCTTCTTTATTCACAACTTTGAATGCAACTTCTCTTTTGTGTTTACTTTGAACTCCATTCCTCATTTCATAGGTTGTGAGGGATCCAAATAGCTCTTCCATGGTAAGATTTGTTAGATTCTTGGCCTCTTCAATTTCAAAAACTTTTGAATCAAACTAGTGAGGGAGAGTTCTCATAACTTTCTTCACCACCATAGAGTCAGTTATGTCTTCTCCAAGACCTCTTATTCCATTCAAAGATTCATCTACCTGGAGAAAATATCTAGGTATGTTCTCTTCTTCCTTCATCTTCAGATTCTCAAACAATGTTCTATAAGATTTCAACTTTTCTTGCTTCACACTATCATTTCCTTCATTGATATTCTTGAGCTTATCCCATATCTCCTTTGTAGTCTTGCATTGCACTACCTTGAAAAATTTAAAAAAATTCTAACCCATAAGATAGCATTCTTTTCTTTAGCATTGTTCTCATGATCTCGTTTTTCATTTGGATTAGTGATAGGATGAGAAAGTTCAACATAGTCATCTTTGGAAGCTCTACAAACATCATAACCAAGCGATGTGAGATAGGCATCCATCCTCACACTCTAGAAGGAATAGTTATTACCATCAAATCTTGGTGCCTTATAAGAGGACTCCTTCTGAACCATGTGTTCTAAACCAAGATCTACCTTCATCTATTAGTCTACACCAAGGAACTCGGCTTTGATACCAATTTTTAGAACACATAGATATACTGAGAGGGGGTGAATTAGTATATCCCTCAATGAATTCAATTCAAAACTTAAGATTTAAAACTTATAACTAGATAGAGCATTCAAAACAATAGCATAGAACCATAACACCATATTTACATGGAAAACCCAACAAGGGAAAAACCACTGTGAGAAAAGTTGCTTGAAATTATTCTCCAAATCTATCCTCACAAAATGAAATAATAGTTGCAACATGTTTAAAGGTCTTTACCCTAAGTTCACAACTCCCTCCCAAAATACAACATTTACAAAAAGAGGGTACACCCTCATAATACAACTCTTGATGAACTAGATGATCAATCACCACCACAACACTTTTGTTGCCTCTAGTTCAATGTCTTCAACACTTATAATCCTTTTCTTTTGGCTCACTACCTCTAGCATTCATACTTCCACTTCCACCTTCATCTCACCACCTCCAACACTCACTTACACACCTTGGTCAACTCACTACCTTCAACACATCACATATACTCTTTTTCTTTCAGCTCACTGCATCTAGCATACATCAAGCACTTCTTTAGAAATTCACACTCATACCTCTACCTTCAGCACACTGCTTTTGGAAAATTACGTTGATCACTCATTGAACTCTTGTACACTTTTATCACACACTTGATCATTCATTTATACCTTCCCCTAATATAAAAAAAAAATCTCCTTGTCAAACACAGAAAAGTGTATGAACATGAAATGTGCAATGGTCATATTGAGTCAGCTCCAAAACATTCATAAGAGAGGTAAATTCAATGAAATCCAAGAGATAAGGACCTATTTTAACTCTACACACATCCCCATGCGGGCACATTCCACAAAAACTTGGTGCAAACAACTTAAAGTATAAAGTCAGCCTAGAAAACACTCAACCCTCAAAATATAAAATCCAGACCACACACGGTATTAGAGAGACTAGGTAGCATCATTTGGATTACCTCACAAGAAAAAAATTATATTCAAAAACATTTCCATGTGCTTATTTCACATCTTCATGCAAAATTATGTTGGCACAAGCAAATAGACACAAAACCAGTATCTATTACAATCCTAGACAACATAGTCTTGAGATATAACTTTGAAAAATCAACTTGTGGTACACTTCAAAAACTAAAATTGGAGGAGAGACAATAGATAGGCATGAAAAAATCATCGTCCAAACTGCAAGACCACAATAGCAACTATGAAGAAATGTGGTGCATTTCTCTGAACCTTCCATGACTGCAACAGTACAGTCATCACTCTGTTTACTCAGGAAACTTTTGCAGTGGATACTGTGATCTAAAAATAGGAACACGCATGCTTCACACTTAAATTTTCCCATTCTTCAAACTGTAGTACCATGTCTTCAAATGTGGAGGAGTACATAGCATTCTCTAAAGCTTTTCAGTGCAACTTCCTGAGTCACTAACTGTAAAAGATTCTTTTCTGAAAATTACATCAACAAAAAGTGAATACAACATTCATAGATCATTAGCAATAGTAAACAACTGTTATAGAAACTCATGAAATCCAAACTCATAATATTTTCTAACTAGCATCCTGATTGCAGCATATGCAACCATCTACACTGCCACTTTGTTGACAATGGAGACAACATCACTAGCAAACTCCATAATTTTAACATCAATGACAACACCTTCAACATAATTGCAACACATCATCCCCCCCAAATTATCTTTTGGCTTATCCTCGGGTAGTTAAAGGCCTCTAGTTATATTGCAATTTAGTTTCTCTATAGTCCATAGTATCATTCAATCCTTCCCCTTGCTTTAGGTAGAATCATTTCTATGAAGATATTCTTTCACATCTTTCATGCTCTACTTCTCCTTGTTCTTCCCTCCTTGTCCAATATGGAATTAGGTATAGGGTAAGGGGAGGATGGAATGTTAGAGGGAACCAAGTTACCTAGTGTTGTAGGGAAGCTTTGAGTTATGGTTGCTACCAAGTAGTTAAAAATAGAGTGGGGTTCTTTCTTTTTCAATTCTTGTGTCATTTTTTTCTACCCATCCTAGAAGAATGTGAGTGCCTCTCTTCTTATTCCAACTACTAGTTCTTGAAATCTTTTATAATATTTTTCTTTGCACTCCAAGATTATATTTTCCTCTTCAAGTCAATCCACCAGGTCAATCCATTCCTCAACTACCTCATTGGTATCTTCTACTTTTACTCTAATGTGTAGGGGAAATAAATTATCCCTCATGATATTGTTGTCATAGCTGACATCCCCAATGTTCATTTTAGATAAATGAGGTTAATGCCTTTATCTGAACATCTCCCAGAAAAATTAGTGGTTTCCAATCAATATCATATGAAATGTCCAAATTATGCAAGTAGAATTCACATAGTTGATCATACTTGTCTAGTGTGGCCTCTTGATAAGCTTTTATAAATAATGTTGGTGATGACTATGAAACTGGGAGATCACTAATTAATTGGTTGAATTAGAAACTCAAAAAACATCCTACAAAAATAGGGTATAGACCCTAGCAGGTGGTCTACATTTCATGAGTTGAATAATTTTATCAGCCAATTCTTCAATTTTCACTATTATCTTTTAATTTCTAAGTTCTTTTTTATTTCTCTATTATGTATCACAATCAATTCTAATATTTCCTTATTCCATTCTCTCTATGATTAAGAATGATCTTCCATTTTGTTCCATAATTTTATCCCAAGGGTAACTAGAGTAGGGGTTTTTGGTGTCATTGGGGCATCATTTTGCTCCTCAAGTTTTGGAGTTTTCTTATTTATTTCTATGATGGCTAACTGGGCCAACTTATCTAAACGTGCTCCTTGTTTCTCATAAACATCCAGCTGATTTTCTAATTTTCTAACCTTGTTATCCAACCCAATATTTATTTATTGGTAACCCCATTTTTTTTCTTCTATTTCCTTAATTTTTTGTAGAGCTGCATGTAGCTCATTATATTTATCTTTACTTGTCAAAATTAATTCATTCTCATCCTCCCAAAATAATTCTTCATCAATCTCAATTGGGGAAGAAAATTCCTCTTATGTTGTTGGATTGTTAAGAGGTCTGGGTTTCCTTTTTGTTGTGAATAAATCTTTTTTAGATTCAGAATATGAACGCTTAGGTAAATAACTTTTGGACTTTTGGATTGTTCTTATCATCAAGTAAATTTTATTTTTCTAAGTCTATTTCAAACTCTACCATCATGACCTTTTCTTGTCGAGACTGGACCTTTCCTCTTGATTTTCCCTTTTCCTTAAGGTGGTGTGATTTCCTTTTAGCTTATATAGGCCTATTTTGCTTATTTTTAGGGAAAAGGAGGGGTTTTTACTTTTTCTTTTATGCTTCTTGGGAGTAGAAGGGTTTTATTTGGCAATAAGGGTTTCTAACTTTGTAGGTGTTGTAGGCTATGCCTTAAAGATTGCAGGTTGGGTTTCTTGCATCTCTAGCTCTGGTTGCGTGTAACTATTATGAGTAGGTGATGAAACATATGGGGAAGAGGGTATATATTCCTCTTCCCTTTCTACAGACAACTCATGAGCCTTATTTTCTTTACCGAACACTAGCCTCAAAGGTATGTCATTTATATTAATGCATACTAGAAAATTTTCCCCAGAAATATCAGGGAATTGGGTTTTAATTCTTCTTTTTATCAATAAAGTAACCAAATAGTAATGAGACAAGGTAGATTGGTTTGTCTTTCTTTTGTACTCAGAATACATCCATTTCAACAAGTTATACAAGAAATTTAAGACATTCACTAGCCTTTGATAGTGAAGGTGACTTGATAGTTTCAAATGTATTATGTACAAAAGAGAATTTCTACCACCACAAGTCAAATATTTAATTATGTATACAACAAAAAATGCCCATAACCATGTTAGGGAAAGTCATTTAGTACCTTGAGCCAAGAAATCTAATTTCTATCTTGGTCATATAAATTTATTTTGAGTTGTAATTTCATTTTCTTGTATATGAAACTCCTCTCCAACTGCGGGAAATCCAAAGACCTCTACAATTACTACCTCTAAGGAATCCACTCTTAAACCTCCTACTATGGCTTCATCATTTTTCAATGTGTTAGAAGATTATTGCCATTACCTCACTGAACTCTATAAGACAAAGGAAATAAACCAACCATCTAACTTGTTGAAAAATAAGCAAACATAGTTGGTCTTCTAATAGTAAATTATGGCCTAATGGTTTTCATTTGATGATGTCTCCCCCCATTTTGAAGTCCTGCAACCTTCATCAAACAATTTTTTCTTCAATCTATTTTCTTGTTTATGTCTTAATCCCTGCTTATCTAAATTATATTATCTCTATGCTAAATTTTAAGCTGGTATATGCAACTTGACATCCAAATATTTTCTCCACATCTATAATTAATGTGGAATCCTTCCCCCAATTGAAAGGTTTATTTTTTCCTAAAATTACAATGGAGATAGGGAGTACGGAGGGAATATAGTTTTCAAGCATTTTAAATATAAATATAATATAAATTAAATATTATCTAAATGTGAGAAAATTAATATATAATAGTAATCATATTTTTTCATATGAAAAATACATGGAATCGTTATAGTGATGTGAAAGGTGGTACATGTGATGTGATTTGAATGTTTCCAAGTAGCAACTTATTGAGAGAAATGTAATGATGGGAGTAAATGGAGGTACTATGGGTAGCTTTCTGTATAGAGAAACTTATCTAAATGATGTCACATGTTCAAAAAATCTAGACATGGAAGAGGAAAGTTATGGAATGCACGAAGATGACTTGTAATGAAGTGATATTCTACATGAAATTGGTGTCAAATAGGAGTGGTTTCATGTAGAGGTGACTAGAATGATGTCAACTAAGTGATATTTTTTGAGTATGAGTGGTAGTGAGCTAGAGGTAGTTGTCGCAGGTAGTAGTGGAATAGGTCCTTTTTGTAAGTGCCTTGGGACTGTTGCTATAGGTCCCATGAAAATAAGTGCTTGTAACATGTGTGTATTCAGTAATGGCTTCTATTGGTGATATATTGTGTTTGTGTGCATGTGTTTTAGTTTATTTTTTAGTGATAATTGTACCTGTTGAATATTAGTAGGTGAGTCTGTTGGCTCATCTATAGATTTAACAATGGTTGATTTGGTTGTGTCTTCATGATTTACAAGCAATACCAAATCTGGTAACCTTGAGGGTTGAGTAAATAATTGATATAGGTCTTATAGAAAATCCTCTTTATTCAATGTCTTTTTATAAATCTTGAGGTGATTTCCATTGACCATTAAAGAGAATCTCACTAGATAAAATTGTAATTAATTGTATTGCTCCATTCTGAAAGACTTTTTTTATTTCATAAGGACCTATTTATTGTGTCTATAACTTTCCCTTGTGGTCCTTATACCTTGAATGAAGAGAAATGCCTAGTATCCTTCATGAAATTATTTAGTTTTGATAAATTTATCATGTCATTTGATTCTCTTTTTTTACATAATCTCCGTATGATGGATTGCTTCCATCCTTATTTCATCTAGAGCATTTAGATTGTGTAGTATGTCTTTCTAAGCTTCAAAGAGATACATTCTAATTTTTATTATTGTTATGAGTGTTTTATGTTCAAATTCAATGGATAGGACACCTTTTTCCCATATACTAATTCATATGGCATAAATCATGTAGTTATTTTCTAGGTTGTCCTATACACTTAGACAATTTCTATTAACCTTGTTTCCCAATCCTTTGAATGCAATTGGACTATTTTTGTTATGATGGCTTAAATTTCCCTATTTGTAACCTCAAATTACCCATTTGATTGTGGGTGGTAGGGAGTATACTTTTTATGTTTGATATCATATTCTTTGACCAGATGGGAAATTAAATTTCAAGTTAATTATGGTCCTTAATCTATGACTATCTCCCTAGGCACTCCATACCTTTTGAAGATTTATTCGTAGAGAAATTGTGTAACCTTGCTATCTCTAGTAAATTGTAATTCTTTAACCTCCACCAATTTTGTTAGATAGTTAGTAAAGAGTAGTATATACTCGTTATTAGAGGTAGGAGCTATTGGTCCAATGAAATCCAATCCCCATTTATCAAATGGTGTAATGACCAATTATGGCTGTAGGGTCATCTCATCACTCCTTATTGGTCTACCGATCCTCTGGCAATGATCACACCTTCTTGTATACTTGACTACATCTTTATGTAGTGTTTTCCAATAACAACTAGTGTTTAGAATCTTGAGGGTTGTTCTTTTGGTTGTAAAGTGCCCTCCACATGGCTTATTATGACAAGCCTTCAAATTTTCATAAATTTAATCTTCCCTCATTCACCTTCTCATTATATTATCAGGTTCTATATAGAATAGATAGCCATCCACCCAATATTATGGAAATGTGCATTCAACTAAATGGAATCTTTCCCTTGGTGAGATATGTGGTGGTGTTATGCCCACAACCAAGTAGTTAGCTATGTCTGCATGCCAAGGTGTTTTCATTGTTAAGGAAAATAGGTGTTCATTGGAAAAGAATCATCTATAATTTCTTTTTATATTTTGATATGTATCCTAGATAGAAAATCATAAATCACATTTTCTTTACATGGTTTATCCACACTAGTTATATCAAGCTCCTACAAAAATAATAACCATCTAACAAGGCATCCTCCAACTATCGGTTTGTTCATCAAATGTCAAATTTTTGTATGATTAGTATGAAAAAAGATAGGATAACCAATGATATAGTTTCTGAATTTGTTAAATACATAAACTATTGCTAACATTTCCTTCTATGTATAATGTAATTTAGCTCAGTATCTTGAAGAATTTTATTGATGTAATAACTAGCATACTCAAAATTACCTTCCTTCTGTCCTAAAACAACACCTATAGAAAATTCAAAAGCATCCATATGTATGTGGAAAGGAAGTATCTAGTTAGGTCCTCTCAAAATATATTTACTTGTGAGAGATACTTTAAGAGCTTCAAAAGGTTCTTGATAGGTAGTGGTCCATTCAAACTCAATGTCCTTAGATAGGAGGATAAACAAGGGAGCTACTATTTTATTGAAATACTTAATAAATATCTTATACTATCATGCATGATTGAGAAAAATTCTCACATATTTTTTTTAGGGGGGTAGGTAGAGTGGAGATCACTTCTATTTTTTTAGGATCCACCTACATCCCCTACTTGACACAAAGTGTCTCAAAACCACTCCTTTTGTCATTATCATGAAACATTTATCATGACTTAAGGAGAGTCTATGATATTGGCACATTTGAAGGAGCTTCTCCAAATTTTACAGTTATTCTTGATAGGAATTTCCATAGGTGGTGAAGTCATCCATATATATTTTCATAGAGTCATGGGAAAAGTCTGAAAATATACTCAAAATAGCTCTTTGGAATGTTGTGGATGCATTACATAGCCCAAATGGAAAAATGAGTAGGAATATGTACCACATGTACATGTGTAAATTTAGTTGTATCCTAGACTTTTGGAGCTATTTGTATCTTATTATAGCCACTAAACCCATCTAGGAAATAAAAGTATTTCTTTTTCTTTCTTATCAATGAGTCTAGAACTTGATCAATGAAATGAAAGAGGGAAATGGTTTGTCATTGTGGTTGTATTCAATTATTTGTGATAGACACATACTCTCCACTTGCCTCCCTTTTTAGGCACTATCACCAATGGGGAAACCCACAAACTATCTAATATTGGATATAAACCCTACATCTAACAGTTTTTGCAACTCTATTTTCACTATATCACTCACAACCAGGTTCATCTTATGTTGTGGTTGTCTCACTTGTTTTTATCCCTCATTAATGTAGATTCTATGTATAGAGATATTAGGATATATACCTGTGAACCCCTAAACCTGCAAATGCACAAGAGCAAAAAAACACATTAGGTTGTTAGATCAAATGCATGCAAACAAGTATGAGGGATTCCCCATGAAATCCATCTATTCAAAACTAAAATTAGGAAAAAATGAAGAACACCAAAACAAGAAATCAAACTAAATCCTAATTAATCCTATAGATTAGTGATCCCATGGGGGAATTAGTGCCAATGAAGTGTTGCAATTGTCCCTTTCCCAATTCCTAAGTTGCAATGTAGATTGATTAAGAAATGGTCAAATCTCCAAAGAGATTTGAGCATAACCTTGTTACAATTTATGAAAATGATGAATGATTGAGTGAGATGGGCAAAATTAGCTCTTAATGTGAAAAGAGTAACTTCACATGAAGATTGTGGATGAGAAATGAGGAGAGAAGCCTCCAATTTATAACTTTCAATTTGGAAGAGAAAGTAAGATTTGAGCAATGTGGGACTAACTTTCAATCCAATGGTTGAATGTCATATGTCAAAATATGAATGGTTAGTGGTTGTGCACATTTTGGCCAAAGTGCCAATAAATGCATAAATTTGAATTTGAAATTGTGAGATGAATTGTTGAAGAGGGAAGAGAAATGAATTTAATGTCACTTGGCTCAAGGCCAAGGACATGTAAGAGGTCTTAAATGCCTTGTTGGAAGGACTAAGTCCACTTGGCCTTTTTGAATTCAAAAGAGGGAATAATGCCATGTGAGGGAAAATAGAGAATTAAATAAATCAAAGTAATTGATTTATTATGCAACTTGCATTCTCTAGAAGATTTTAATGAGAGGGATTAACTTAATCATGGTTTTGATTAATTTAATGAAGAATTAGATGATGTAACAATTTAGACTTAAATTTATGAATTGATTTAAATCAAATTGAGAGGAAGGGATTAATTAAATAAAAGATTTGATTTATTTAACTAAGGAGGAAACTGAGGAAATATTAGATTAAATCAAATAAGGCTTTATTTAATTTAATAAGAGGACTTTAGAGAATTTTAATTAAATAAAATAATTTATTTAATTAAACAGAAATGGTAAGGTTAATTAAATTAAATTGATTAATTTAATCACAAGAGGAGGAAGACTTAATTAAATGAATAATGATTCATTATATTAAGGGATAGAATTACGATGAAATGTTGAGAGTGTGATTATGGAGGAAATGATGTTAGTGATCGGAATCAAGCATGCCAAACGAAACTGTACATTTTCCATGTCTACATTTTGCCCCTCTTTGAAGCAATGTACTTGTTGCATTGATTCAAAGAATAAACTGCTATGATCAAAGGTTCAAAATTTCTCGATTTTTTCAAATGCCCCACTGCTGCCCCAGCGAGAAGGATTATGCTGGTATACTGCCCCCTCAAGAGATCGAGTGGAAATGTACGATTTTCTGATCGAGATCGCGATAAAATGCGAGAGGAGTGGTTCTATTGATTAGAGGACAAAAGATAATTCTTTGATGTAGAAAATTTTGATGATGTATAGACAGTCATCAGCCATGGGTAGCCTCGTGTATATTTTGATACAACACACTGATTTTAGATAGAAATGTTAGTAAAGATAGAAGAATAAGAAGAATAAGATGGATGGATGGAGGATCGACACAAGTTCACATTATTACTGATGATGATGATGTATTGCTTACCAGGAGTTGGAATTTTCAAAGGGTCAATTACATTATGTTTGATAACACACATAGGTACGATGCATTAAGGTATAAAGGACTAGGATGGCATGATACCTAGTGTGATGGACTTTGACTCAACAAATAGATATGAGTATTCTTGTTCACACTTAGCATACGTACTTCGTTTAGGATATAGTTCAGACATTCTAAATATCTCGGGCCAAAACACAAGAAAGCAAGCTTTCCTATGTGGTCAACAAGATATCTAAAACATCCTCCCTACAAAGCAAACAAAGCACGCATGACTAAGTTATTTTACAAGAGTATCCAAAAAGTATAGAAAATAAAAAGATAATGATCATCCCCCCATTTCTTTTTCTCTAAACCTATTTTGTTTAGGCATCATCGAGAGGTCCCTGGAATGAGCACAAAATAAGATAAATGAATAAAAGACCAAATAAAGCAAACCAAACAAGCTAATGTTCTTCTTACCGCTAGCCAAGACTAACTACTGTGAGGGGTACCTGATGCTTATGTCCATCGTACACAAGCTTCATCCTAGGACATGTTGTGATCAAGGTTTTGATGGGACTGATTTGGGTGATAAGATTTTGATATTTCGAGTTGACCAACTTGCTTGCTTACTGAATTAGACTTCCACTACTTTTGACGATTAGAGTGTTCACTTTGGAACTTGCTAGACTTTCTTCTGACTGACTTACCAAAGGGTGAAGGCGACGATTGATTTTATTATGAGTGATGGAAATCACGGGTGAAAGTGAGATGAAATGGATGCACCATTGTGCATTTTTTAGATATTTTGAGGCTATTTTTGGTATTTTGAGATGTTTTACAATTTTTTTTGGTATTTTCACATTTTTCAATGTTTTTGGTATTTTCAAGATTTATGATGAGGAGACCAACTTAGAGACCTATCCTAGGGGTCTCGGGAGTTGATCCATAGATTAGCCTTGCCTATGTTATACACGCAGAGATGACGTAGTTCAACTGACGACAAACTAACTTGATGATAAGATGGACAAACGGGTTGCCATTTTATTGCTTAAAGGTCTGACCTAAGATGCAGACTAGATGGGCAAACGGATTGCCAATGCGACGAACGCCTAAAGGACCGACCCTAACCATCTCGGGGGATGATCAAAGATCAACCTTGCCTATGTTCAAGCTCAAAGATGACGTAGTTCGAACAAGGTGAAAAACTAACAAGACTCAATAATAAACTTTTTGAAGATTTTCTGATATTTTGACATGTTTTTGGATTTTTTGTTGAATTTGAGAAGATTACGAGAATATACACAAATCCAATCTAATGCATGTGGGAAGATGCCCCTAGCATGGTGCGATAGAATACTTCGATAAAGGCAGGACAAACTGACCTTAGGAATATGCCAAGTAGTACTATGGTGGAATATGATATGGGCACCGACTCAGGCTATGGTATGGATGCGAGCAAATGGGTGTATGAATGATTAATGAAATATGATGGAATGGATGAGTGAGTCGCACAGATCCTGGTGGATGGGGAGTGCTTTATTTACACTTGGCACCTGTTTTCCAGGTTTTCACAAAGGTACTTGTCCAAAGCGCCACCAAAGTGGTTTTCACTAGAGGACAATTTTTTTTTCTTTACTGTTTTCAATACTTTTTCTAATTTTTTTGGATTTTTATATTTTTTGATTTTTTTGCTGTCGCCAAGACACCTATTTGCCAGGTTTTCATCAAGGTAACCATTTTTTTCAGGAATTTTTCTGATTGTTTTTGTATTTTTTGTTTCTATACCTTGCAAGTTCTTAGGCATAGAACTTTTTCAGATGACAACTGTTCATGGGCTCCTACAGAGGTTCACCTTCTGGTGTCGATAACTGATATGCCCCTAATTTATAGCTTGTGGTGATGATGAAAGGTCCCAGCCAGTTGGGTTCAAACTTTCCTTTTGTATTTGGGTTGGGCACATTCTTTTGGTTTTCTTTTAGCACAAAGTCACCAACTTGGAAGGTGCATTGCCTGATCTTCTTGTTGTAGCTCTATTTTAGGCGATTCTGGTAGACCTGTAGATGATTGAGGGCGTCCATGCGTCGTTCATCTAGTAACTCCAGCTCATTCAGTCTTGTAACCCTATATTCCTCATCTGTGATGAGGTTTTTCAATGATATCCTCAAGGATGGGAGCTCGATCTCAATAGGGAGGATGGCTTCTGATTCGTAGACCAGGGAAAATGGGGTGGTGCCTGTTGGCGTGTGGATGCTAGTGCGGTAGGCCCATAACATGGGATTTAACTATAGATGTCAGTCACAACCGGAGTCATTGACTATTTTCTTAAGGATCTTCAGAATGGTTTTATTGGTAGCCTCTGCTTAGCCATTGCCTTGTGGGTAGTATGGGGTGGAAAAGCGGTGTTGGATTTTGAAATTTTCACACAAATCACGGACATCTTGATTCTTGAAGGGTGTCCCGTTATCAAAGATAATGGATTGAGGAACACCGTATCGGCAAATGAGGTAGATCAAGATGAACTTGGATATTTGTTTACCCATGATGTAGGTCATGGGAATTGCTTCGACCCACTTTATGAAATATTCGGTGGCGGTAATAATGAACTTATGGCCATTGGATGAGGTGGGTGAGATTTTACCTATAAGATCGAGCCCCCACTAGGAAAAGGGCCAAGGTGTAACAATGGGACATAATTCTTGAGCTGGTGCATGAATGAGGTCTCCATGTTGTTGGCACTGTAGACACCTTCTGACAAAGTCATGTGCCTCTCTTTCCTTGTCGGCCAATAATATCTGGTTCTCAGCAACTTCTTAGCCAAGGTCATACCACTTGAATGCGAACCGAAAGTGCCATTGTGTACCTCAGTTAAAGAAGTCAAGGCCTCCTTAGGTTTTAAGCAACGTAGCAGGGTTTCATTGATACTTCTACGGAAGAGGGTTTCTCCTAGGATGACAAATCGTAAAGACCTTTTGACAAAGGTTCGCTTTAGGTTCAGGGTAATGTCAGCTAGGAGGATTCCTAATTTCAGATAGGTGTAAATGTCATGGTACCAAAGATCATCGGGACCAACGATTTCACACGCATATTTTGATTCCGGTAACTCGAAAGTTGGTATGAGAAGCTGCTCTATGAGGAATTCATGTTTCGAGACATTGCGGGGGATATGTAACAAGGATCCGATTGTTGCCATTGCATCCACTACTCTATTGTTTTCCCTCGATATTTGCTCAAAGTTGATGTCGATGAATGATTCCTTGAGGCTTTCTACTATATTTTTGTATGGTGTGAGCTTATCATCTTTAGTTTGATATTCATCGTTGACTTGGTTAATGATAAGATGTGAGTCTCCATAGACCTTTAATGCCATGATTCACCACTATGTCGCAATCTTGAGACCTATGGTTAAAGCCTCGTATTCTGTAATGTTGTTTGTACAGGGGAATGCCAACTTGTAAGATCTCGATATGCAGTCCCCCTGGGGGGTGATGAAGAACACACTAGCTCCTTATCCATGTTGCGTGTGGGAGCCATAGAAGTATAGTTTCCAGTGGTCGACTGTATTGAGATTGAAAAGGGACTCATCTGGAAATTCTGATATGAGCGGGTTGTCTGAGTAGAGAGGAGCTTCTATTAGCTGGTCTGTAATAACTTGTCCTTTGATTTCCTTTCACTCGAAATACTCAATATCATGTTCAGATTGTATCATTACCCATTTAGCCATTCTTCCTATAAGCATTGCTTTTGACAATAGATATTTGAGGGGGTCTATTTTGGAAATTAGCTTGATTTGATGAGCTAACATGTAGTGTGAATTTTTGGGCTACAAACACCACTACTAGGCAAGCTTTTTCTATTGATGTGTAATTGAGCTCATGCCCTACCATTGTTCTGCTGATATAGTAAATCACCGGCTCAGTTCCCTTTTCATCATGTTGGGCTAAAAGGGAACCCAAGGGCGGTCATTGTTGCTAAGATGTATAGAATTAATGGTTTCCCTACTATCGGTGGCATCAACACAGGTGGTGTAAGCAAATATTCCTTGATCTTTTTGAACGCTTGTTCGCACTTGTCGTCCCACCTAAATGCTACTCCCTTGTGGAGTAGGTGTGAATAGGCAATCTGCTTATCTGCCAGTTGTGCTATGAATCTTCTAATGGACTAAAGTCTACCCTGTAATCCTCTGAGTTGCTTTAATGTTCTTGGTGCTTCCATATCAAGGATTGCTTTTACCTTTGTAGGATCCACTTCTATCCCTCTCATTGAAACTATGTACCCTAGCAAATTTCCTAATTGTACCCCAAAGACACACTTCTTTGGGTTGATTTTGAACTTGTATTGTTCTAGCCTATCAAAGATTGCACTTAGAGTCGCTATGTGATCCTATCTCTTCTTTGATTTAGCCAATATTTTATCCACATAATCTTCGACAGTTTTGTGAATCATGTCATGGAAGATCAGTGTCATGGCTCTTTGGTATGTAGCTCCTGCATTCTTTAGCCCAAATGGCATCACATTCCAACAGTAGGTTCCCCAAGGACATGTAAAGGCTGTCTTATGCTAGTCTTCCTTTGCTATCATTACCTCATTGTATCCCGAGAAGCCATCCATTAGGGAAAACATCTCATGTTCAAATGTCATGTCCACTATCATGTCAATGTTGGGTAGTGGAAAATCATCCTTAGGACATGCTTTGTTTAGGTCTCTAAAGTCTGTGTAGATGCGGATGCCCCCACTCAGTTTTGATAGTGGCACAAGATTAGATACCCACTTTGGATAGTCAATTAGGCGTATGAAGAGAACATCCAAGAGCTTTTGTAACTCAAATTTAATGAGCAAGGCTATTTGCGGGTGCATCTTCCTTAACTTTTGTCTGACTGGTTTCGCTCCAGGGTAAACAACCAAATGATGAACCACCACCTCAGGATCTAGGCCTAGCATGTCGACATAGGTCCATGAAAAGTTTACCTTTCTTTCTTTCAGGAATGTTGCTAACAGTTCTTGTTCCTTTGTTAAGAGCGACTTGGCGTAGAAAGTGATTTGTGGTTTTGTTTCTGTTCCCAAATTGATAGGGTCGCACTGCTCTGCCAGGACTGCTGACTTTTCTTGATGTAAAGCAGTAGGGGGGAGATTGAATCCTTCATCCTCCAGCACCTCAAAGAGGTTTTCACCATTTGATGTGTACTTTATTTTTGTTGTTTTGTGGTTAGAGAGCGCCACAGTGTGGTTTTCACTCAATAACGTTGAGCTTATTCTTAATATTTTCCTTTTACAACTGAAGGATTCAATCATGTGATGTTGAAGCCTGCCTTATGATCCCCACATGGAACTATATCCCTTAGTCACATGAATTCTGAGAGCGCCTCATTGATTTCGAATGAGTCTAGAATTGGTGGTCCTCGTTGATCGTGATCAATGAGTTGCGGGTGTACTAAGGTGATTCGGTGGGTTGGTTGGTTTGACTTAGTTGTGGAGGCACTAATCATTAACAGGGTGGAGATTTCAAAGAGCCTAGGGATTCCTGCTATGGTTTCATCGTTGTCACTATTGGCACAAACATCAGTGATGTCAAAGGTGAAGTTATCGAGTGGGATGCCTAGGCATACAGGTGGTCTAGGAGTGGTTGTTGTTACCTAAGGAGATGACCTAACTGCCATTCTGGGAGTACCTCTGCCACATATTGTTATACTCAGAGGAGTATACCCAAGGCCAAGGTTCCGCATTCTTCTTTCTACAATGATGGGTTCCAGTCGTCCATCATTGTTTCTTCCAAGGCCTTCGTTCCTATTATAGCCCATACCCAACATCATTTGTGACCCTCTGTTAGTTTCATCCATGGATAGGGTGGGGTGGGCATTTCATCTTGGTATAATGTGTTTGAGATGTCTCCCTCATCCACATTTTCTCTACTGAGATCCCCCCAATGGCAGAATCTAGAGGGGTTTTCCCTAACAATGTGGACATGTGTTTCAGCTGGTTGAGGTTGTCCATGTGACCTAGGAGATTGTGGTAACCCTCCTACAACAAATGCATTCCTTTTCATTCTATAGTCACCGCATCCATTATCCTGGATCATGTTTTTGATTTCAGATATGTCAGGGATGGCGGGTGTCTCTATCGCAGAAGTGGAAGCAAGGTTGGCTGGGTCGATGTATGAAGTGGATGGGCCTTCATCATTTTTTGGTACTTGGGGGATCTTATAAAACTTGGCTTCCAAGTTTTTGCAGTAGGCGAAAGGTTCAGGATCCCTGTATATAGTGACCTCTTCATTTTGATGTGAGAACTTGATACATTGGTGATACGTCGAGGCCATTGCCTTCATTCCGTGGATCCAGGGACATCCAAGGAGGATATTATATGGTAGGTCAAGGTCGAGGACCTGGCAGGTGGTCTCCATAGTTGCCAGTCCCACTTGGATGGGGGTTTTGATAGTGCCCTAAGACACTCTTTCTTGGTCATCATACACCCTTATTGTGATGCTTTTGTTTTTATTAATGGAATCCTCGGCAAATCCCAATTTCTTTATGACCTTTAGAGAACAGATGTTAAGGCCTGGCCACCAAGACTCGTTTGACTTTCTTATTATGGATGAGCACTTGAATGTGGAGTGTGCGGTTATGAGATGGCTGTGAGGGGAAATATTGGTTAGAGAATGTAATGAGATTTGGGGTAGTGATGTTACCTACCATAGCCTAGAACTGCTCTGTGTCAAGGGTGGCAGAGACGGTGGATGCAACTAATGCTTCATCAAGGATCTTTCTATGGGCAGCGAAAATTTTTAATAGCTCCATGATGGAGATTTGGGTAGGGGTTCTCTTTAGCTGGTCAATGACGTTGTAGTCATAGGGGATGGCTTTTGTATTAGAAATGGGGGTCTTAGCTAGTGCCCCGGCAATGGTAACATTTTCGCCACCTGTGGTGACTCCACATTCATTGTTGGCTACTTTGACATTTATGACGGTGACCATTTCATCGATACATCCAACTATCTCCTCATACACTAGATTAGCACTAGCATAATTTTGCTTGACCTTATTGTTCCCTTGATTATTTCCTTGATTGTTCCCTTGGTTGTGATTCAGCATCAGATTCGTGTATATTTTCAAGTCTTGGTTTCCGGCTGGCTATTCAATATTGATGATCTTATCCTTGATGAGGTCTTGGATGATGTTTTTCAGCCTCATGCAATTGGCAGTGGTATATCCTTTGATCTTGTGAAAGTCACAAAGGAGATTTTTATTATACCATGGTAGTTTGGTCATGGGTTTCATGTATTGCTCGAAGTTAGAGATTTTGATTAGGTTTTCCTTGACCAATTTCTTCATGATGGATTCGATAGATTCACCAAGAGCCGTGAACTTCCTCTTGGGGGGATACTTGCCTTAGGGAGGTGGTCCTCCTTGATTACCCAAGTTGATTTGATTGGTGGGTGTTGGTTGTTGTTGTGCTACTATCGCATTAGTCTACACATTGTTGCAATTATGATTTTGCGATTGATGGGTTTGGATGTTCTGCTTAGGGGCACTGATGACCACTTTAGCATCGACCATACCGTCATTTGTGATATTTTTGTTCCTCGACCATGTCTGAGGTTTATCATTATAGTTATTGGATGGGCAGTTATCCTGTGGTGGAGTGAATGTTGATGTGCCTCCTCATGCAGTAAGGGCTCTTTCGATGTTGAGCGCCTTTGGGATCAGTTGATCATAGGATGTGATGCATTGCATTTTCAAGTAGAATTCCAAGTTTTCATCTAGATTGGATATGATGGTGCAAACTTCTTGTTCTTCCGACATGGTCCACTTGCTCTGATTGGCCTTGGATCGCCATCTTTGCAAGAAGGATGCAAATAGCTCTCCTTTTCTTTGTTTGAGTGTGGATAGTTCTTCCAAACTAACATCTGCACCCATATTGAAAGAATAATTCTTAAGGAAAGCTTTCACAATTTCCTCGAATGTTATAATGCCCGTGGGTAGGTGAGAAAACCATTCCATGGCTAGACTAATCAGACTACAAGGGAAGATTCGCATTAGATATGTGTCATCGTATGCGACCTCCATGCAATGCACCTAAAATTACCTGACATGGTTTTCAGGGTTACCTATTCCATTATACTTGTCAAATTTGGGGATCTCAAATCCCTTTGGGAATGGTATCATGGTGAGACTTCTATCAAAAGGATAAGGGCACAATTTTCCTGGTGTCCTTGTTGTTTTTCCTGCTTGTAGGTCCAACACTTGCTGTGAGAGCAGTTTGATTTGTGTTGTGACATCTTTGCTTGGGTCGGGAGGTGGAATGAATGAGTTGTGAGGTGTTTGAGGTGTGGGAAGAGTACTAGTGGGTGTTTGCTGCAAGCTCTATTGTGCATTCAAATCCTGTTGGTATGCTTGCATTTGTGTCAACAATGCTTGTTGTTGATCTTCCTACTATTGCTCCAACAACGCTTGTTGTTGGTCCATCTGTTGTTGTCCCCAAGAAACCTGTTGTTGGTCAATCTGTTGTTGTGCTAGTAAAGCTTGTTCTTGGTCTAGCTGTTGTTGTGCCAACAAAGCTTGTTATTGGTTGAGCTATTGTTGTGTCAACAAAGCTTGTTGTTTAGCTTGTTGTTGTGCCTGAAAGTCTTGCAGGGCTTGTTGGTATGCTTGCAGATGGATTTCTTGCAATTGCACTTGGTATTGTGCTTGTGCCTATTGTTGGGCTTGTGCTTGTGCTTGAGCTAGAGCTTGAGCTTGGGCTTGAGCTTGAGCTTGTGCTTGAGCTTGTGCTTGTGCTTGGACTTGTTCTTGTGCTTGGGCTTGAGCTTGCTACTTTTCCTTGAGTACTCTTTGTTGGTTGGCCTTTTGAAGGGTTTGGATTAGGGTGGTGAATGAATTGGCCATGTTGGATTTTGGTGGGATTGGTGGTGGAATGGGAATGATGCCAACCATTGTGGTCGGTGAGAGGGTTATGGTGGTAGTTGGGATTTGGGTTGTTGGAGGGGTGGTGGAGATGCTCGGTCCTTGAGAGGGTATGCTTTGGGATATTTGAGGACTAATTGATGCGTTCATCCTAGTGGCTTGGATGCTTGCCACTTGTTGTTGTGATGTTGCAGGCAAAAAGAGGGAATTCGATGTGATGTTCACATTGCCCTATTCTGATAAACTATCGATGTTTAGGCGAGGAAACCCTAATCCAAGTGGTGATGTGGTTGCAAATGGAGATGGTGGAAGAGATTATATGCTGCCTTGGAAAGAAAAGGGATTAGCAACATCGATTGTTCCAAACAAACCACCTTCTCCTTATGATAGAGAAGTTTACGTGTTTGGTTGATAGGCTCGTGAGGCATGAAATGAAGATGAACCAGCGAGATTGTGGAATGTGAGTGGGACGTATGGGTGCAATGGGTTTACCGAGACAAAATTATCCGGTGTGGTGGTGACAACCACCTCTTTGTTGGCCACAAGGCGATGTTGTTGTAACTATCGAAACATGGCACTTCCTTTGTTCACAGTTGGTGAGGTTGTTGTGATGGCTGACATGATGTGAGGTATTTCTTGATGGAAATTTGACATTGGGGATGCATTTGTAAGAGGCATGTCCATACTAGTGCTTGTGTCAAGGTCGAACTGGACCCCTCCTTCCGCTAACGTGTTTAAGTATTTAAACATGGCACTAACAATTTTGTGGTTCTCTGGGTTTTGAACCATTTTTATCATTTCAGATTGTGTCATCCCCATGTCTTCATTTGTGATGTCCTCTTCATAACTGTCCTCTTGAGGATTTTGTGATTGCAAAGAAGAGTTAACTGGGGGATTGCTTGATCTCGCAAGGTTTATTTCAGAGGTTACTTGACTCATGTCAACGGAAGTTGATATTTCACTGATATTTTCCATGTTCTTGTATTGTGATCTTGTTTGAACCATAAAAAATAGGGATCGTTTGATCCTAACCTTTTAGGCTCAAAAGAGAAGAACTAGGGAAGCCAAAGATCAAAGAGGGTGGTAATGATGATGGGATGAATGGATGAAGTGAGCGAGTGAAACCTTTTGGAGAAATTTTGAAGGGTTATGCTAAACTTGTTTAGGACTTAGATTGATTATGATGGTCTGACTATGTGTATTGAGTTAAACAAGATTGTAATGAAGTTGTAGTCCCTAGGAAGTTGTATTATCCTATGGGAACTTGCACAAGTGGATGAATTGGCTAAGTGTGTTAAGCCAATGTGATTTTGAACTAGTAGACCTCAGGAAGTTGCATTATCCTAGAGGTAAATTCGTCCAAAATTTTGACTATTTAAGCCAAGATAGGGTGATGTTGGTTTTATCCCTTTAAGTTTAGCATGAGTGATTTTTCTAGAGTTCTCAAGAAGTTTGATGATGGGATGAGATTTGGTTCGATGAAAAGATGGATGGGGATGACAACTTTGATCCTAGAATTGAACCTAGACACAACTCTTTTTACAAGACCTTGGTGTTGAAGAACATGCTAGACTTCCTATGTGAGGAAAGCAAACCTCTCAAAAAGTTCAGGATTTTGTTGATAGTAGAACGCATACAAAATCAGATTATTCCTTGAAGCCTTTTTATAGAAGTTGTATACTAGTCTTTCTCTGACTTCAAAGAGCATTTCAAGGTGTTGTTCATGGGCTTTTAGACTTATCTTCTTGAACCTTGGTTTTGGAATTTTGATCTTTCGGGAAATCATTGGGAACAACACATATGAAGTTTAATTTGTCCCTTTATCTTGGCTTAATGAATTATTTTTACCAAAGACACTTGCTTGCTTATGTTTCAAATTATATATCTAATGTCCCACTTTCTTTCTCATCCCACAAGGTCCATTGTGTGGAAATCGAGGAAAATAGGGCAAAAGTTTCTTACGTTTAACCTTGTTGAAAACAAATGATGATAGAATCCATGCACTTAGAAACCTCTAGGGATATGATCCCTAGGGAAAGCAAGAGTGCCTAAATCCATCAAAGGTATTTGTTTCCTACAAGGGGTTTTAAATTTTGAGGTCTTGTGAATGTTTGTTTTGCAAATGTTTTCGAGAACCAAGCAATGTGTTTTCCACTTCCAAGCACTTTTTACAACCCTAGGATGATGAGACAATATTATGTTGGGTTCTCACTTGGATAAATCCAGCTGCGTATATTTTGTGTGAATGGCTAAATGTTTGACCACATTGGCTCCCCTCCATGGCACACACTTCTTAGGTTAGCCAAGCATTAGTACCCATGAATCTCCCATGGCATACTTTCCATTTCCACAACAAAACCGCATGTATAACGTGGGGCGGCTTCAAAGGACATGACCTTTTGCACCAACAAAATAGATAAGGTTTTGGCCTTTTTCTAAACAAAGGGTTGTAATTCGGGCATTCTATTCGTGGGGGATTATCCAACATTGGCGAGAGTCCATTTCTGTCCATCTCGTCAGAATAATCCTCGTGATTCTTGAACTTTCCTCAAAAATCCACACTTATATACTGGTTGGAAGTCACTTGGCTTTAGCGTGTTCCCGGTTGGGTCATTCCCTTGGGTGATTACTTATTCCCACAAGGAAAACCCGCTAAGATAAAAAAAAGTGAGTAAACATATTCGTAGTTTGATCAACCTTTGTTTAGAAACAAAGGGAGAACACTTGCAATAAGTTTACTCACACTCGCATGTTTTATTCAATTGTTAAGTACCTAAATTGAAATGTGGAGGCAATCTTTTATGCAACTTAGTGTCACCAAAAAGACTTTTGATTCTCAAGATCGCCGTGAGGCACGAGAGAAGTGCATATGCCTTTTCAAATGATACTACTTTGCAAAAATGATTGCAAGACACCAATAACACATGTTTATTTTAAATTCCTCAAAGCAGTAATGAATTCTTTTTAAGCACCCAAGGAGATGTGAGATTGCCTTGTTCAATTGTTATCCTTTAAAAAAAATCTAGTATGTTTGTCTAAGGTTCTTTTTAGCCCCTTGGCAACTTTGAAAAGAAATTTGATTGTTTATTTTAGAACCCAAAAGAAGCTTAGTATTCCTAAGGCAAATGAAATTAACAAATTCCTTTTAAACAAGAATCGAAAAATCCTTAAAGAGTGTTGAGGAACACTTTAGTGTTTAAGAAAAATTTGTACAAAGTGAGCATGGTGTCATAACGAATCTCCTAATTTGTTTGAAAAAGGGAATTTGCTTGTTCTTTTTAAACCCAAAGTAAATCTAGTGTTTCTAAAGCCAAAGATATTAACAAATTTCTCTTAACAAGCATAATATTAAAATCCTCCACAAGTTTTGAAGAACACTTTAGTGTTTAAAAACACTTTCTCTTGCATGATGAGTATGGGGTCATGATGAGCTTCCAACCTGCAAAATGACAGAAAACCAGAGAACAAAAGATAGCCAACAAAGTTAGGAAATAAAAAAATATCCAAAACTTAAAAGCACATGTCAATTTTAGATCTTCTTGTTTTGCCGCGGTGTAGTTTGTAAAAGCGGTGCAGTTTGGGGTAAAAGTGACGCTATATAGCGTCACGTGGTTGACTGTGGGTGGCGCTTTACAAAAACAGGGAGTGAAAAAGTGGTGCGATAGGGGTAAGCAACGTAGTTTGGAAGCGGCCCTACTTACAATTTCAAATTTTTTTAGGCGGGAAATCAAGAGCGGCAGAGTTTGGGTGAAACACAGTGTGATACAGAGCCATGGTACTGAAGGCGATGTAGTATAGCACGGTGGAGGAGAGTGCGGTGGAGTTAGGGAATTTGAAAAAAATGACAGGCGGGCGGAAAAGCGGCGAGGTTAAGAAACCATGCGTGGGTCAATATTGTGTCGCTCCCCTGAAAGCGGCCAAGTATTGTGCTATGCCTATTAAAGCGGCGAAGTATTGCGTTGCACCTATTAAAGTGGCTCGATATGTCACCGCGCAGCTATTTGCTGTGACCTACGAGAAAATGTTAAAAAAAAATGCAAAATTTAAAAAAAAAACGTGATTAATTTCTTTTCAAGCCCTCCTTCTAGCACCAAAATGTGAACCCCTACACCTGCAAATGCACAAGAGCAACAAAAGACATTAGGTTGTTAGATCAAATGCATGCAAACAAGTATGAGGGATTCCCCATGAAATCCATCTATTCAAAACTAAAATTAGGAAAAAATGAAGAACACCAAAACAAGAAATCAAACTAAATCCTAATTAATCCTATAGATTAGTGATCCCATGGGGGAATTGGTGCCAATGAAGTGTTGCATTTGGCCCTTTCCCTATTCCTAAGTTGCAATGTAGATTGATTAAGAAATGGTCAAATCTCCAAAGAGATTTGAGCATAACCTTGTTACAATTTATGAAAATGGTGAATGATTGAGTGAGATGGGCAAAATTAGCTCTTAATGTGAAGAGAATAACTTCACATGAAGATTGTGGATGAGAAATGAGGAGAGAAGCCTCCAATTTATAACTTTCAATTTGGAAGAGAAAGTAAGATTTGAGCAATGTGGGACTAACTTTCGATCCAACGGTTTAATGCCACATGTCAAAATGTGAGTGGTTAGTGGTTGTGCACATTTTGGCCAAAGTGCCAATAAATGCATAAATTTGAATTTGAAATTGTGAGATGACTTGTTGAAGAGGGAAGAGAAATGAAGTTAATGTCACTTGGCTCAAGGCCAAGGACATGTAAGAGGTCTTAAATGCCTTGTTGGAAGGACCAAGTCCACTTGGCCTTTTTGAATATAAAAGAGAGAATATTCCCTTTTGATGCCATGTGAGGGAAAATAGAGAATTAAATAAATCAAAGTAATTGATTTATTGTGCAACTTGCATTCTCTAGAGGATTTTAATGAGAGGGATTAACTTAATCATGGTTTTGATTAATTTAATGAAGAATTAGATGATGTGACAATTTAGACTTAAATTTATGAATTGATTTAAATCAAATTGAGAGGAAGGGATTAATTAAATAAATGATTTGATTTATTTAACTAAGGAGGAAATATTAGATTAAATCAAATAAGGCTTTATTTAATTTAATAAGAGGACTTTAGAGAATTTTAATTAAATAAAATGATTTATTTAATTAAACAGAAATGGTAAGGTTAATTAAATTAAATTGATTAATTTAATCACAGGAGGAGGAAGACTTAATTAAATGAATAATGATTCATTAGATTAAGGGATAGAATTACAATGAAATGCTGAGAGTGTGATTATGGAGGAAATGATGTTAGTGATCAGGATCAAACGTGCCAAACGAAACTGTACATTTTCCATGTCTACAATATGCTTCATGTCATGGTATTCCCTAGAAAATGTTGTTGTATGAGCTTGTAGTATTGTATGTAATTCAAACTACTAGGAAAATGATTATTAATTATTGACATTGATTGTTCTACTAGGTGTTACTTCCATTGGTATGAAAAAATTAATGACAGAAGAAACATTCAACCCTAATATATTAAGACTATAACTATGTAGAATCAGTGTGTCAAATAACTGAGAAGTGGATTTAGAGTTTGTTGTAGGTATAATATTATGCAATGGGCAATGCAAACATGCTAAATAGTTGTGTTGTTGTGGGTCCATCTCATAAGAGTTTTGAATGATATTGGAAAGAATTGCATCCTTATCCTGAATATTGACCATTAGGCTTCATTCAGTGGTCATAAGTGTTTATAGGGAATATTGGTCAACATCTTCCAAACTTGGCCAAATGGGTTGTTCTAATTTTGCATGAGGTTGTGTTAGTGGATAGAGGACCAATTTTTTTGTTACATTCCCATTAGAAATGATCATGTTGCTAGATCTACATCCAATATATAGATATGTTGTATCTAAACATGATCTTCCTAGGATTAATGGGTATCCTCCTAGGTTGGCCTTAGGTTGCATGACTATGAAGTTAGCTAGGTACTCCAATGAGTCCAATGTGATGACCAAATCTTCAATGATACACTTTGGTTTCACTTATGACCTATATGCCAATTGGAAAATTGTGGGTATTGTTGTCACTAAGGATTTTCACCCTAGCTAAGCCTAGACTCAGCTAATCCTGTGAAACATTGGAATATCTTTAGGTTGTGGGTGCCCTATTGTGAAGATAGACCTCCAGATTATAGGTTGGATCCCTTTGAATATATCCTAAGAACTACTATTTTTGATGGGAAAAAGGAGAAAGATGTTGTAGAAACTAAAATCTATTCTAAGGGGTGATTCACCAACTAAAAATGACTTGCAACTATTGTTAAAGCTCACAAAATAACTCAATAATGAAGCTAAAAGTGATCACAACTTAGGTTGATATGTTTTGCATAAATGATTCATATGAAAGGTTTCAATGTTTGATGTTTGTTTGAAAGAAAATAGTAACGTTTTCATAGCTAACATTCAACAAAAATAGATACACAATCAATGACCTGCACTATAACATGTTGCATTTGAACTAAACATTGAAAGAATAAGATAAAAATGAAGGATTTTTTGATAGAAATTATAGAGATCTAAATTTGATCACTTCCATATGATCAAAATCGTCTACTCTATTCATCTATGTCATTAATAGTGATTAAATAATTTATTTAATCATTATTTCATTTGCTGCCTAAGGTTCCTAAAGTATGTAATTAAATAAATTAAATACTTTACCTTACACCTTTTCTTCTCTAAATTAAATAAATAGGACAATTTATTTAATTTAGTCATTTGACCTATTTGGATTAAAACTAAATTTTAATTCCTCTTTTTCTCTCTCCTTGTCACATTCTCCATAATCCTCTTTTAATCTAGATTAAATTAATTAGTCCATGATTATGATGTGCACCACTTAATCAAGATTAGTTTCACATCCTCCATAATCTCCCACTTGCCTGTAATCTCTCATTAATTATCCTAATCCTATGTTTGCACAACCTTAATCAAGGTCATTAGCCTAATCAGTACCTTGGTCAACTCTCCCCATCCCCCAAGGAATTTTTAATTCCTTTTTATTCACTCAAAGCTCTTCTCTTCCCCATGCAAGTTCTAGAAGGCTTGACCTATCAATTTACATGTGCCAAGGACTTCTAGAACCTTGGACTTGTCACATCATTCACATGTGGCAAATCCCCACCTTTTTGGAAACCCTCTCTTATCCACTAGATTCTTCCAATCATTATGAATTTTTAATTCACTTGTATTCCTCCAAGGAATATTCTCATCCCCCAAGGTACCTACAAGGTACCTGTCCTTCATCCACATCATGTACCTCTCTTCCACCTCATTTCCACATCATCCCACCCTAGGCCATCTCACATTCCACATGTCAAGATGTGAGGGCTTGTGAGTCCTTAGCTCACCATAGCCCTTCATCTTGGCTTTGTTGGATCAATCTCAACCGTTGAATTCTCTAGAGAATTCAAATTATCCTATAAATACCTCCTCATTTCTCTCAATAAAAGAGTGAAGTCTTT
Source organism: Sequoiadendron giganteum (assembly GCA_007115665.2). Classification (NCBI taxonomy): domain Eukaryota; kingdom Viridiplantae; phylum Streptophyta; class Pinopsida; order Cupressales; family Cupressaceae; genus Sequoiadendron; species Sequoiadendron giganteum. The sequence continues at coordinate 297,291,938 of CM021107.1, forward strand.
TGCTACCAAACTCTTGCCAAATTTCCATTTGCAACATTTTAGCCTCTCCATAGCATTTTTCATCAATCCATCTTGCATCTTGCATCCATTTAACTCCATAGCCATCCTCACCTTTTTGGAAACCCTCTCTTATCTTATAAATACCCCCTCATTTCTCTCAAAAAAAAGAATGAAATCTTTTGCTATCCAAACTCTTGCAAAATTACTATTTGAGCTCTCATCCACCATAGCATTTAGCATTTCACCCATCTTGCATATCACTTTTCAAATTCAATTTAGCTTGTCATCCAAAGAGCACACAAATATTCAAAGATCAAGGGCCAACCAAGGAAGGAGCAACATGAAGGTATAATCAACAATCAATTTGTCTCATCTTGCTTTCATGTTTACCATTTCTTAGGCTAATCATTGAGGTGTCCTCTTTTGTGTTATTTATTTTTATTGCATCATTAGTTGTTTAGCATCTCATATTAGAACATAACATTTTAGGAGATCACAAAAATCACAATATTCTAATCAAAACACTCACATACAATGCTTGAATAAGATAGATTTGAGAAGGAACTGAACTTCTTTATTGAATGTCAGGAGGTATTTGCATTACAAGTTTATAAAACTAGTTACAAAGACTAAAAAACTCATAAGGAATGAGTTACAAAGCATGTATGTTGCTGCAACATAAATGAAAAAACTTAGAACTAACTTGAAACAAGAGCTAGGACTCCCCCTAAGAAGAGAAAATAAGCTCAGAGTTGACTGAAGTTGCAATTGATAGAGTAAGGCCATTTTTCCTAGCTACTTGGAGAAGGAAGAAGTGAATTCAATGTCACAAGAGTTGACATAAAGTCCAACTGGATAGTTAACTGTTGCTCCTCCCTTCAAATCATGCCCAAAACTACTCCTTTTAAAATAGACCAAACTCCCTAATAGAAAATAGGCTCAAACTGAAAGTGAACTCTCCCAGCATACTCCTTGAACTAATTCCAAGTCTAGATTGAAGTTTGATTGTGAAACTCTTCCCTCTAAGGCGTACTAGGAGGATTTTGAATAAGAAAGTTGAGTCATTCTTCATGTCGAGTCATTGATCACCTTGTTAACATTTGTCAATCATTGGCATGCATATCTTCTCATGAATATACATTCTTAACATGAATGTTACGATAGAGAGACTATTCTTTGTCTAACTTGGATTGCATATTCATTAGCTTTCCCAATGCTTAGATCTACATATCTGCTTACTATATTTTATGACAGGAATATCCATTGTCCATTTATCCAAGACTGCCATGTTTTATACTTTTCTCTAACTAGGTATAACGCTACCCCTTCTATGCTTGCATAAGTTGTCTCATCACTGTCCATTTCTCCCTTGCCTTGTAACATTTGTTTTGTTTGTGCTATGACTTCCCTTGAAACCATAAAATATACCCCCTTTTGATAAATGACTAAACTTTCCATGCGTCTATTTATCTTTTCCATACAAAAGGTGACTTCTCATTCTTTTCTTTACAACATCTAAGTCTTTGTACTCTTGAACCATAAGCTCACTGGTTGTTGTGACTGTCCTTTTATCTTCTTGTAACTCAAATGATAGTAGTAGACTCCCCTATTTTGTCAAAATTTATCCTAATTCCCATTGATCACTCTTCATGAGACTTCTCAACATTTACTTGGTTGTCTTTGTCTCTTATGATTGTTTCCCATGCTTTAAAAATCTTGGTAGACATACTTGTCTTTTCATCATGGCCATCAAGTTTTCAAAGGTTTTCCTCTTACTATATGACTTTCATCAACACCCTTTTTCATATTGGACTATGTCACTTGCCAAGAAAACTACCCTTGCAATGCTTCTGTATTCACTAGATAGTCCAAATGAGCTTTTGCCTTCATGGTTCACTCATAGCTCTTCACAAAAACTATCACACATAAGATACTCTTCATAGGACATTGTGATCACATCTTGAGAATATATATCATTGATATTGTCCTTCAACACTCCTTGCAAATGATGCACTATACTATCCGATTATTTCATAGCCTTAAGGCACTATATCAACACTCAACACCATGTATTATGTATTGTGTCTAAAATTTTAGGCCACAACCATTGACTTGAAGGCTTATTGACTCTTTCATGCCAGTAAATCACTTCTTTAACCCATAGTCCTCTTATTATGATATTGATTGTCCAACTGCCTTGTTGAGAAAGCTTGATGAAATTTCCAATGTATTTTCTTTCATACCCAAAATCAAAATCCAAGAGGGTCAGTTTATAAGTTTCCTTCCAATGGACTTCCAACCATGGTGTTTGTATTGTGCACCAATTTCCTATATTTATGGTCTTTTCCTATTGCATGCCTCCTGATTTCCTCCAAAAACCTATTTTCTGCTCATGAAACCCTTCCTTTTCATTGTGCACAACTCTGTCCTTTTGCAAGGGTTGCCACTATAACAATAAACTCCTATAATATTTTCCACCTAAAATTCTTCATTGACAATGGCAAAAACTATCAAAAACTATGAGTAGGAACATTGCTTGACAATGTTATTATTCAAATCAGTAGATCCCCAAGTAGAAATGGCAAAGCCCTACTGCCATGAGATGGTTGTGACTCATCTTGAGAATAGATATAACAATAAGAAATCATGGCAAGCCAATAACCAAAATATTAGCCTTCATATCAGCCTTCAAATGCCTTAGAAAAATGAAACAACTAATCAAAACTGATTGAAAAAGGAAACAAGATGATGTGTATATTGGCCATAACTGAGAAAGAGGAATCAAATAGTTTTCCCTTGTGTAAACATTTCATACATATTAAATGGTAAAAGGTCCTCAATGCCTACATGATGATCATATCATCTCAAGGACTATCACTTTCTTAACTAGGTGGCCTCACACATTCTTGTCCTTAAAAGATTTCATGCATAGACTTTGTCACTAGCACAAACTCTCACACAACTCTTTTACTTGTATATTCCCCTACCATTCTCTTGTTTCAGAAAAGTTGTTTTCCCTGGTCACTCCTCTTGAACTCATGCAATCTTGTGAATAATTATTCACTATCATCATTGGTACCCCATGTGCTTCCCTTAAGTGACCATTGATTGTCATCTAAACCTTAATCATTGAGGACTATCATCAAAAAAATATTACTCACATAGTCCCTCTTCATGTCAGTTTTGACCTCTTCCTTATGTGACTTTCAATGTTGCTACTATTTTGAAGACCTCACGTTGATGTTTTCTTTATCCAAACACATTATTTTATTATTATCATAGTCTATATTTGTTCTTTGTCATCTCATAGATCCATCTTCATTTATTTGTTGCTTCTACCCTTTGTTGACTATGCTTTATTACTACCACTCACTGTGGTTTCAAAAAAAATCTTGGATATTATGTCTTATCATACATCTACGGGATTGTATAATAGGGGCTTTAAAAAATTACAATAATAAAGAACCTTCATAAAAAGGGTTTTCAACAACAAGCAAGTTTGAAGAAACTTCAATGAATGTTCAATGAAATGTGCATCCACATCCCCACCATTATTCTGCTTGATGAAAATAAAACCTAGATACTTAATGTCATAAAGCATACCTGAGGAGTAATAGAGTCTCAACCATGTAGAGGCTTCACCTTTGAATGTAGCTGAACATGTGGGGATGATCTGTCTCCAAACCCTGAATATGACCTAAGCATCCTTTTTGCTTGGGCTTCCTTCAATGGCATTTAACTAAAACCCTAATTATTATCCAAGCAATATGGGTACAGCTGAAAACAACCATTCCTCCTTTTGGCACCCAAACAACTTAGTCTTTCATTTATTTTCTATTTTTCTCAAACTTTTCCATTACTTTAGAATAAGTTCTTTTTGAAACATACCTTAATGAAATATAAGGCTTGTTGAGCATGAATATTGTATTTTCCCCTCTTTTGGTAATTTTAAATCCCTAAAATCGCCTAAATGAATGCAACACCATTAATGACTTATATGAAGGACAATATATATTCCTTAATCACCTAGAACATAACTTATTAACCATCCTAGAATCACCTAGAGTGGTTTTTGACTTAATAGGTTCCCTTCATAAATATTTTGAGCATGTATAGGGCCATTTTGAACTAGAGATGAAAATGAGCAACAAGTATAGATCTCAGATCTATTAGTTGAATCATTTTCATTGTTTCTCTTGTCATCACATTGATTGTTGCTTCAAGATTAATCAAAATATTCTTGATGAGTGTGCTATTAATCTACACATCTACAAAAAGACTACCAAGGTCTGCATACTTTGGGACAACTAAGTTTCCCAACATAATATCAACTAGCTATCCTATAACATGGATATTTTATGGCTCTTTTATTTTTCCTTCTTGGCTTTTTGAGGCATAGTTCCCTCAAAACGTTTTTTGGAGATTTGGGAAAAGAGGAACAGATATTTGTTTATTAATCATATATATTTTTCTTTGTTATAATGGATATATATTAAAAAAATTAGATATCCATTATTAATAAATGAATATCCATTTTGCATAATTCTACCAAAATAAAATAAACTTTCTACTTGACCCATATAAAAATTCAAATACTTGTTTCAGGATTTTGGATAAGTAAACATGCATTTTTACCCTATTGCCACTATTTGGCACATCATGATTCTACACTCACCCATATTTAATTGATCATGTAACAACACACCACACATATTTCTATATTAAAATAAAATAAAATATATCTTTTCTAAGTTGCATTTTTATGCATGCATTGATTTTATTTTCAACTTCTAATTTTATTATTAGAATCGTCATTTCATTGTATGATGTTTTGTTAGATTAGTTCTATTAAAGTTTGGATTCCATTTAGTATTTGATATCCAACCTTTTCTATCATTTATCTCTTAGGCCATAAACTCTCCCATGTATCTATACTGTATAGATATTTTATTTCTTGATGTAGCTTTTTTATATCACCTTTCCCCTACACATCTCATCATCCTTGACCACATGGTAGAATTATTATCCATCCTCATTTATCATATCCTAGTTATTTTATCTAATTATCCCACTTTCATTTATTTTCCTAGAGCCTATCCAAATGATTTAGAGATTTTTATGTCCTTTTATATTCATCTTCCTATAGCTAATCCCACTTCACTATTCCCTATTATTCTACCTCTGCATGACCTAAATGATAAGCATAATACTAATTTCACATTCAGTTACATCCCATCCTCCTATTACACAATATCCTTTACCCATTGACCAATATTGATCTCTAATACCATATTCCCCTCTCACATAATTGATCTTGTCTCAATGCATCACTAGATTATTGTTATATTTATGTTGACAATTTATATTTTAATGTCTTCAATTATTCTTCCTATACTAATTATATAATCCATGATCTATTTAATGATAAGTATGCACACAAAAATGACTATATTACCCTTCAATTTATCTTAATTCTCACCATTAACATGTTTCTAAAATCCTCATAAAATAAATAATTCTTAAAGATTTTAGTCCATATGATCGTTTTCTTACACATTATAGATGAGGCGCATTTTGAAATTGACATGTCTACTTATTATTCCACTTTAGAGAAAGACCAATCCTACTATAAATGTTATGAACCCCTTGATCCATATTCTCAACCTTCTATGCTTGATTACTTGATACCTTTTATGGTCCTCCACATCCTCATGATTTTTTTCCCCTCACTCTTTTCCCAACCACATCTATGTCAGCCATTGATTTCTCTCTCCCACCCTATTATGATTATTCACTACCTTCTCCTCATTATGTGATGTAGGAGGATATCAAGCAAAGAGCAATCAACATCCCAAAAAAAATTAGTTTAGTTGTTCCAATTTTGGAGTTGATTAATTTTGAGTTTGTGGTTTTGGTGGCATATCAAAATAGATTTTTTTTCATTTTAATTGACAAAATGTCTATTTAAATCATATATTTAGTTTGACCTTTCTTTCAATAAAATAAATTATGATTCTCGTCTTTGCAAGGGAAAAATAAAGAGTGTTAAAATGTGTGGATATTATTGGGAAATTAAAATCAGTGCAAGAGTAATTGAGGAGGTTGCATAATTGGAAAATAATTTAAAATTTTAAAACTATTCAATGTAGAAAATTAAAAAAAGATGGTTTCCATGATCACCCACGAAGGATAGCTGGAAAATTGAGATGATCCATATCTTATTTTGACAAATTTTAAGTGTTTAATTTTCTTTTCTTTTCCAATGCTAGAAAAGGCTAAAGGAGGGGGGTCAATTCAACTTGAAGAGGACTATTTAAATTATTTTGAAATTGAACAATATGAAGTGAAGAAATGAAATGCTAAGGGGAATTTTTTGGCCAGCTTGGAAAATAAGTTATGGAGAGGAGAAAGAGATCACACCCAGTCATGGAGCATTGAAATTGAATTGACAAAGATTAAAAAAAATAAGAATACATACCAAGTAATATGAGAGAGGTGGGGGCCATGCCTATAGTAGTAGGAAAAAGAGAGTAGAGAGCAGCCAAGGGAGGGAGGCATGAATAGCCAGAGATGAGGCACCATGGTGTAGAGTGGACAAGAGATAATAAGGCAAAGATTAAAATTAAGATATTGCAGAAAATAAGACATTGTGTAGCCAAAGGAAGGAGAGGTAGAACCATTGTGAAGGAAGAACGTAAATTTTTTAATTAAATTTGAGGAGTTTAAATGTATGAAGAATCAAATTTTTGAAATGTGTAATGTAAACTAAAAAGTTGGAAAATTGAATTCAATCTATGAGCGAATCAAATTGTGAATGTTGATAGAAGTGTATGCTTGTGTTACTGCTCTTTATTCTAGTGTAAATTTAAATCGGTGTAAATATAAATCAAGGTAAATTGATGAATGAAATTAAATGCAAGAGGGGATGCAAAGCTTGTGATTGAAATTAAGTTGATAATTTGTGAATTTGGGCAAGTTAGTTTTGCGATAGTGAAAGGGGAAAATTGTGTGTCTAAATCAATTGGTATCAAAGCCTGGGATTCTGAGTGCATAAGTTGTTGCAAGGTGTGCACCCTTGGTCTCCTTGTGTTGTGCATCACAACCCTTGAGTTCATGACATGGCTTAACCACCTCCCATGGATTCATTAACTTTGATGGTTGTATCAAGCATTAACAGGTCAATCTTTTGGTGCAACGACAACCGTTTATGCAAAAATTGGTATCATAGCTTGGGTCACGAGTTCAAACCCCTCGCTTACACTATGGGGATTTTTGCAAGGTGTGTGCCCTTGGTCTCCTTTTGTTGTGCATCACAATTCTCAAGTTATTGACATGGCTTAACTGCCTTTCATGGATTCATTAACTTTGGTGGTTGTATTGGGAGTTAATAGGTCAATATTTTGGTGCAATGACAACTATATGTGCAACATAAGTATATCATCGAATGTGAGGTGTCTTATGCCAATATTTGTGGGTAGAGAGGAAGAAAGAAGGTAGTAGAGAAGAATCTCATGAAGGTTTTTGCAGGTGTGAGGAGTCTTGAGTAGTGAGAGAGCTTGAAGTCTTGAAGAATGTGAGTTGTAAAAGATTATAGTAGACAAAGATGGGGTGGGTCATGAGGAGACCCACAAGGATATTGTTCTAGGAACAATATTGGAAGAAAGTCAAGACTGAAAAGTTTGAGAAGATGGGACAGATGATATGTGAGGAAATGGAAAATATTGAGGTGAGGATTGAGAAATTGGAGAAGAACATTGGTAAAAGTGGGAAGAAAGTAATAAAGAAAAGTGAGAAGAAGAGTGAGGGCAGCAACTTGAGTTGGATGAAGAAAGAAGTGAGAGAAACACCTACCAAATAAATTGCAACAAAGATATGCCATGAGGAAAGCACGGAGAAAAAGGAAGAAAATAAGGAAGTGAGAATCAAAGAGGTCACAACAAATGGTGAAGGTGAAGAATATTTGTTGGTGCAAATGTTGGAGATTGAGGAAGAATGGATGTCCAAGCTCATTATTGTAGCAAATGGAAATGAATGAAAAGTTGCAGTTGACGAGGATGTTGAAGATGTCGCAATGAAATTTAATGTTGCAGCTATGAATGAAGATGAGATATATCAGTTTTATGATGTTAATTTTTTTTCAAATGAGATAGTAGAAGGAGAGATGGATAGAGAGCAAGAGCATGTTGTAGATGCTTATATTTTCTAGTAGAGATTATGGAGGATCTTGCAAGATTTTAGTGGATGTGGTCGGTTAGAGGTGGGTTTGATCCCACAAAGGAGGAGAGGAGAGTGGAGAGTATTTGGTAGAGGATTTAGAGCTATGATAGACATGAGTCCATGAGGGGGAGAAGGAAGAAGGTGCAAAATTGTTGGAGGAAGGTGGTGCGTGTTCCGGTATGATGCTAGAAAAAATAGAAGAAAGATTGATCTGGAGTGCTTTGGATGGTGAAGGAGTTCGTTGTAGATTGGTGGAAACTTGAAAGAGTAGTTCAAATACTCAACTCCACCATTGTGAGCCTATTCTCACAATATTTCTACCCGGTGTGTCTGATGCAGGAGCATTTCGGGCAAAGAGCAATCAACATCCCAAAAAAAATCAATTTAGTTGTTCCAATTTTGGAGTTTGATTAATTTTGAGTTTGTGGTTTTGGTGGTAGATCGAAATGACATTTTTGTCATTTTAGTTGAAAAAATGTCTATTTAAATCATATCTTTTGTTTGACCTTTTTTGCAATAAAATAAATTGTGATTCTCATCTTTGCAGGGGAAAAAGAGTGTTAAAAAGTGTACAGATATTATTGGAAAATTAAAATTAGTGCAAGGGTAAGTGAGGAGGCTTCATAATTGGAAAACAATTTTAAATTTTAAAAATATTCAATGCAGAAAATTAAAACCAAATTTAAAATTGGTTTCCATGATCACCCATGAAAGGCAGCTAGAAAATTGAGATGCCCAATATCTTATTTTGACAAATTTAAATTTTTATTTTTATTTTCTTTTCCAGCACTGGAAAAGGATTAAGGAGGGGTGTTGATTAAATTTGAAGAGGAATATTCAAATTCATTTGACATTGAACAATATGAAGTGAAGAAATGAAATGTTGGGGGGATTTTTTTTTGCCAGCTTGGAAAATAAGTTGTGGAGAGGAGAAAGAGATCACACCTGGTCATGGAGAATTGAAATTGAATTGACAAAGATTAAAAAAAAAGAATGCAGACCAGGTAATATGAGAGAGGTGGGGGGAATGCCTATAGCAGTGGGAAAAAGAGAATAGAGAGCATCCAAGGGATGGAGGCATAAACATCCAAAGAGGAGGCACCATGGTGTAGGGTGGACAAGATACATAAGGCAAAGATTTAAAATAAGATATCATAGAAAATAAGAAATTGTGCAACCAAAGGAAGGAGAGGCAATACCATTCTGAAGGAAGAAGTTAGTAAATTTTTGAATTGAATTTGAAGAGTTTAAATGTATAAAGAATTAAATTTGTGAAATGTGTAATGGTAACTAAAAAGTTAGAAAATTGAATTCAATATGTGAGTGAATTAAATTGTGAATGTTGATACAAGTGTATTCTTGTGTTACTTCTCTTCATTCTAGTGTAAATTTAAATCAAGGTAAATTGATAAATGAAATTAAATGCAAGAGGGGTTGTGAAGTTTGTGATTTAAATTAAGTTGATAATTAGTGAATTTGGTTAAGTTGGTTTTGTGACAGTGGAAAGGGGAAAATTGAGTGTCTGCATCATTATGCCAACCTTGTTCCATTATCACTTGACCATGATAATACTTGTTTTAATACATGTGATTTACATGAAATTTATGATTCCTTATATTATGCATTAAATTTGTTATGATTTGAAATATTCTTTTAATAATGATTCTACTCTGCATGATGTTTCTTCTCCTTCCCATACAATATTATCTAATAAAAATATTTCAAAAGATGTGCAATATATTAAGGTCTTATGAATGGATTATTTAGTGATGATCCTATCATTATATCTTATTTTTCTTATTCTCTAAATAATAGCATATAATTCAATTCATGAGCCTCTAAATACACTTGGTGTTCATCCTCCAACTCTTTCTCCCATATCTATTATCACACACTTTGTGTCCATTTCACATCCTACACTTGAACTTCTTAAACCCCATAACCAATATGCCATATAATTTCCTCCACATCATGATGTTTCACCTTATTCTTATCCTTAATATGATATTTATCATTCCTCTATTCCTAAATTAATATGTCTTTACTAAGCTCAAGGAAATAGAGGTATAACTTAAGACCTTTACCCCTACACTTCCTCATTTGACACCTTCATGGATGACATCAGCTATTTCATCTACAATATTTACATACCCATGTCCTATTGATATGCCATCATCATTTTATGATCCTAATATGATATATTCCTAAGTATATAATATATTTTTAATTATAATAAGGATAAACACTTGTGGTGTGCTCAACCCTAACATAAATATTAGTTAATACATTAATACCTCTTAATTAGGAAGAAGGGTGATGCAAGGGAATCTACCAAAAACCACACACCATCAGGGCCCAACTCTATTTGGAGAAGATCAAATTAAACAAGCAACCATATTTTATTTTTCTTTCTTCAAAATCCATCAAAAACTCACTAAAATTTTTGACATTCTCAAGGTTATCAACCATCACAATCACCAAATCAACCTTCAAGGTCTTTATCAAACTTAAACATAGATTCATCTCCATCAAATTGACAAAATACTGATCATAACCTTTGAAAACAAACCAACCATTCATCATGCTCAATTTACTCTTTATTGCATCTATTTCCAACCAAGGCAATAAGACAACCAACCATGCATTCATGCTACCATCCTTTTACCAAACTTCTAAGGCACTGCAATCATCATATTTTTGAGTGAAACAAA